>CATIWC010003002.1:0-143743 GCA_948472305.1 Vicia faba
TATACTATCGAGCCTCCTTATATAATTTTAATTATTACCAATGTATATGAAATATGTGTCATTAATTAATAGTCTTTTAATTCAGTTTCTTAATGATGAAGTAACCTAAAATTTGGTGATGGAGAAGAAGAAAAATATTGAAATTGTTTACATCTATTATACCATAATACAATGTGAATATGGTGAATAAATATATTATCAAGCATCGTTATATAATTTTAATTATTACCAATGCATATAAAATATGTTTTATTAATTAACAATCTTTTAACTTAGTTTCCAAATGATGTAGTAACCTTAAATTTGGTGATGGAAAAGAACAAAAATATTGAAATTGTTTACATCTATTATACCATAATACAAAGTGAATATGGTGAATAAATATACTATTGAGCCTCTTAATATAATTTTAATTATTACCAATGTATATGAAATATGTGTCATTAATTAATAGTCTTTTAATTTAGTTTCTTAATGATGAAGTAACCTAAAATTTGGTGATGGAGAAGAAGAAAAATATTGTAATTGTTTACATCTATTATACCATAATACAATGTGAATATGGTGAATAAATATACTACCGAGAGTCATTATATGATTTTATTGTTACCAATGTATATAAAATACGTGTCATTAATTAATAGTATTTTAACTAAGTTTCTTAGTGATTAAGTAACCTAACATTCTATGATGGAGAAGAAGAAGAAATATTGAAAGTGTTTACATCTATTATACAATAATACAATGTGAATATTGTGAATCAATATACTATCGTGCATCGTGAAATAATTTTTATTATAAACAATGTATACGAAATATGTGTCATTAATCAATAGTCTTTTAATTTAGTTTCTTAATGATGAAATTACCTAAAATTTGGTGATGGAGTAGAAGAAAAATATTGAAATTGTTTACATCTATTATACCATAATACAATGTGAATATGGTGAATAAATATACTATCGAGCCTCGTTATATAATTTTAATTATTACCAATATATATGAAATATGTGTCATTAATTAATAGTCATTTAACATAGTTTCTTAATGATGTAGTTACCTAAAATTTGGTGATGGAGAAGAATAAAAATATTGAAATTGGTTACATCTATTATACCATAATATAATGTGAATATGGTGAATAAATATATTATCTAGAGTGGTTATATAATTTTAATTGTTACCAATGTATATGAAATGTGTGTCATTAATTAATAGTCTTTTAACTTAGTTTCTTGGGGATGAAGTAACCTAAAATTATGTGATGGAGAAGAAGAAAAATATTGAAATTGTTTACATCTATTATACCATAATACAAAGTGAATATGGTGAATAAATATACTATCGAGCCTCCTTATATAATTTTAATTATTATCAATGTATATGAAATATGTGTCATTAATTAATATTTTAATTCAGTTTCTTAATGATGAAGTAACCTAAAATTTGGTGATGGAGAAGAAGAAAAATATTGAAATTGTTTACATCTATTATAACATAATACAATGTGAATATGGTGTATAAATATATTATCAAGCATCGTTATATAATTTTAATTATTACCAATGTATATGAAATATGTGTCATTAATTAATAGTCTTATAACTTAGTTTCTTGGGGATGAAGTAACCAAAAATTCTGTGATGGAGAAGAAGAAAAATATTGAAATTGTTTACATCTATTATACCATAATACAAAGTGAATATGGTGAATAAATATACTATCGAGCCTCCTTATATAATTTTAATTATTACCAATGTATATGAAATATGTGTCATTAATTAATAGTCTTTTAATTCAGTTTCTTAATGATGAAGTAACCTAAAATTTGGTGATGGAGAAGAAGAAAAATATTGAAATTGTTTACATCTATTATACCATAATACAATGTGAATATGGTGAATAAATATATTATCAAGCATCGTTATATAATTTTAATTATTACCAATGCATATGAAATATGTTTTATTAATTAACAATCTTTTAACTTAGTTTCCAAATGATGTAGTAACCTTAAATTTGATGATGGAGAAGAAGAAAAATATTGAAATTGTTTACATCTATTATACCATAATACAAAGTGAATATGGTGAATAAATATACTATTGAGCCTCTTAATATAATTTTAATTATTACCAATGTATATGAAATATGTGTCATTAATTAATAGTCTTTTAATTTAGTTTCTTAATGATGAAGTAACCTAAAATTTGGTGATGGAGAAGAAGAAAAATATTGTAATTGTTTACATCTATTATACAATAATACAATATGGATATGGTGAATAAATATACTATCAAGAGTCGTTATATAATTTTATTGTTACCAATGTATATAAAATATGTGTCATTAATTAATAGTATTTTAACTTAGTTTCTTAGTGATTAAGTAACCTAACATTATGTGATGGAGAAGAAGAAAAAATATTGAAAGTGTTTACATCTATTATACAATAATACAATGTGAATATTGTGAATCAATATACTATCGTGCGTCGTGATATAATTTTTATTATTAACAATGTATACGAAATATGTGCCATTAGTCAATAATCTTTTAATTTAGTTTCTTAATGATGAAGTAACCTAAAATTTGGTGATGGAGAAGAAGAAAAATATTGAAATTGTTTACATCCATTATACCATAATACAATGTGAATATGGTGAATAAATATATTATCAAGCATCGTTATATAATTTTAATTATTACCAATGTATATGAAATATGTTTCATTAATTAACAGTCTTTTAACTTAGTTTCATAGTGATGAAGTAACCTAAAATTTGGTGATGGAGAAGAAGAAAAATATTGAAATTGTTTATATCTATTCTACCATTATATGATGTGAATATGGTGAATAAATATACTATCGAGAGTCGTTAAATAATTTTAATTGTTACCAGTGTATATGAAATATGTATCATTAATTAATAGTCTTTTAACTTAGTTTCTTAGTGATGAAGTAACCTAAAATTTTGTGATGGAGAAGAAGAAAAATATTGAAATTGTTTACATCTATTATAACATAATACAATGTGAATATGGTGAATAAATATACTATCGAGCCTCGTTATATAATTTTAATTATTACCAATATATATGAAATATGTGTCATTAATTAATAGTCATTTAACATAGTTTCTTAATGATGTAGTTACCTAAAATTTGGTGATGGAGAAAAATAAAAATATTGAAATTGGTTACATCTATTATACCATAATATAATGTGAATATGGTGAATAAATATATTATCTAGAGTGGTTATATAATTTTAATTGTTACCAATGTATATGAAATGTGTGTCATTAATTAATAGTCTTTTAACTTAGTTTCTTGGGGATGAAGTAACCTAAAATTATGTGATGGAGAAGAAGAAAAATATTGAAATTGTTTACATCTATTATACCATAATACAAAGTGAATATGGTGAATAAATATACTATCGAGCCTCCTTATATAATTTTAATTATTACCAATGTATATGAAATATGTGTCATTAATTAATAGTCTTTTAATTCAGTTTCTTAATGATGAAGTAACCTAAAATTTGGTGATGGAGAAGAAGAAAAATATTGAAATTGTTTACATCTATTATACCATAATACAATGTGAATATGGTGAATAAATATATTATCAAGCATCGTTATATAATTTTAATTATTACCAATGCATATGAAATATGTTTTATTAATTAACAATCTTTTAACTTAGTTTCCAAATGATGTAGTATCCTTAAATTTGGTGATGGAGAAGAAGAAAAATATTGAAATTGTTTACATCTATTATACCATAATACAAAGTGAATATGGTGAATAAATATACTATTGAGCCTCTTAATATAATTTTAATTATTACCAATGTATACGAAATATGTGTCATTAATTAATAGTCTTTTAATTTAGTTTCTTAATTATGAAGTAACCTAAAATTTTGTGATGGAGAAGAAGAAAAATATTGTAATTGTTTACATCTATTATACAATAATACAATATGGATATGGTGAATAAATATACTATCAAGAGTCGTTATATAATTTTATTGTTACCAATGTATATAAAATATGTGTCATTAATTAATAGTATTTTAACTTAGTTTCTTAGTGATTAAGTAACCTAACATTATGTGATGGAGAAGAAGAAAAAATATTGAAAGTGTTTACATCTATTATACAATAATACAATGTGAATATTGTGAATCAATATACTATCGTGCGTCGTGATATAATTTTTATTATTAACAATGTATACGAAATATGTGCCATTAGTCAATAATCTTTTAATTTAGTTTCTTAATGATGAAGTAACCTAAAATTTGGTGATGGAGAAGAAGAAAAATATTGAAATTGTTTACATCCATTATACCATAATACAATGTGAATATGGTGAATAAATATATTATCAAGCATCGTTATATAATTTTAATTATTACCAATGTATATGAAATATGTTTCATTAATTAACAGTCTTTTAACTTAGTTTCATAGTGATGAAGTAACCTAAAATTTGGTGATGGAGAAGAAGAAAAATATTGAAATTGTTTATATCTATTCTACCATTATATGATGTGAATATGGTGAATAAATATACTATCGAGAGTCGTTAAATAATTTTAATTGTTACCAGTGTATATGAAATATGTATCATTAATTAATAGTCTTTTAACTTAGTTTCTTAGTGATGAAGTAACCTAAAATTTTGTGATGGAGAAGAAGAAAAATATTGAAATTGTTTACATCTATTATAACATAATACAATGTGAATATGGTGAATAAATATACTATCGAGCCTCGTTATATAATTTTAATTATTACCAATATATATGAAATATGTGTCATTAATTAATAGTCATTTAACATAGTTTCTTAATGATGTAGTTACCTAAAATTTGGTGATGGAGAAAAATAAAAATATTGAAATTGGTTACATCTATTATACCATAATATAATGTGAATATGGTGAATAAATATATTATCTAGAGTGGTTATATAATTTTAATTGTTACCAATGTATATGAAATGTGTGTCATTAATTAATAGTCTTTTAACTTAGTTTCTTGGGGATGAAGTAACCTAAAATTATGTGATGGAGAAGAAGAAAAATATTGAAATTGTTTACATCTATTATACCATAATACAAAGTGAATATGGTGAATAAATATACTATCGAGCCTCCTTATATAATTTTAATTATTACCAATGTATATGAAATATGTGTCATTAATTAATAGTCTTTTAATTCAGTTTCTTAATGATGAAGTAACCTAAAATTTGGTGATGGAGAAGAAGAAAAATATTGAAATTGTTTACATCTATTATACCATAATACAAAGTGAATATGGTGAATAAATATACTATTGAGCCTCTTAATATAATTTTAATTATTACCAATGTATACGAAATATGTGTCATTAATTAATAGTCTTTTAATTTAGTTTCTTAATTATGAAGTAACCTAAAATTTTGTGATGGAGAAGAAGAAAAATATTGTAATTTTTTACATCTATTATACGATAATACAATGTGAATATGGTGAATAAATATACTACCGAGAGTCATTATATGATTTTATTGTTACCAATGTATATAAAATACGTGTCATTAATTAATAGTATTTTAACTTAGTTTCTTAGTGATTAAGTTACCTAACATTCTCTGATGGAGAAGAAGAAGAAATATTGAAAGTGTTTACATCTATTATACAATAATACAATGTGAATATTGTGAATCAATATACTATCGTGCATCGTGAAATAATTTTTATTATTAACAATGTATACGAAATATGTGTCATTAATCAATAGTCTTTTAATTTAGTTTCTTAATGATGAAATTACCTAAAATTTGGTGATGGAGTAGAAGAAAAATATTGAAATTGTTTACATCTATTATACCATAATACAATGTGAATATGGTGAATAAATATATTGTCAAGCATCGTTATATAATTTTAATTATTACCAATGTATATGAAATATGTTTCATTAATTAACAGTCTTTTAACTTAGTTTCCTAGTGATGATGTAACCTAAAATTTGGTGATGGAGAAGAAGAAAAATATTGAAATTGTTTACATCTATTCTACCATTATATGATGTGAATATGGTGAATAAATATACTATCGAGAGTCGTTATATAATTTTAATGGTTACCAGTGTATATGAAATATGTATCATTAATTAATAGTCTTTTAACTTAGTTTCTTAGTGATGAAGTAACCTAAAATTTCGTGATGGAGAAGAAGAAAAATATTGAAATTGTTTACATCTATTATAACATAATACAATGTGAATATGGTGAATAAATATACTATCGAGCCTCGTTATATAATTTTAATTATTACCAATATATATGAAATATGTGTCATTAATTAATAGTCATTTAACATAGTTTCTTAATGATGTAGTTACCTAAAATTTGGTGATGGAGAAGAATAAAAATATTGAAATTGGTTACATCTATTATACCATAATATAATGTGAATATGGTGAATAAATATATTATCTAGAGTGGTTATATAATTTTAATTGTTACCAATGTATATGAAATGTGTGTCATTAATTAATAGTCTTTTCACTTAGTTTCTTGGGGATGAAGTAACCTAAAATTATGTGATGGAGAAGAAGAAAAATATTGAAATTGTTTACATCTATTATAACATAATACAATGTGAATATGGTGAATAAATATACTATCGAGCCTCGTTATATAATTTTAATTATTACCAATATATATGAAATATGTGTCATTAATTAATAGTCATTTAACATAGTTTCTTAATGATGTAGTTACCTAAAATTTGGTGATGGAGAAGAATAAAAATATTGAAATTGGTTACATCTATTATACCATAATATAATGTGAATATGGTGAATAAATATATTATCTAGAGTGGTTATATAATTTTAATTGTTACCAATGTATATGAAATGTGTGTCATTAATTAATAGTCTTTTAACTTAGTTTCTTGGGGATGAAGTAACCTAAAATTATGTGATGGAGAAGAAGAAAAATATTGAAATTGTTTACATCTATTATACCATAATACAAAGTGAATATGGTGAATAAATATACTATCGAGCCTCCTTATATAATTTTAATTATTACCAATGTATATGAAATATGTGTCATTAAATAATAGTCTTTTAATTCAGTTTCTTAATGATGAAGTAACCTAAAATTTGGTAATGGAGAAGAAGAAAAATATTGAAATTGTTTACATCTATTATACCATAATACAATGTGAATATGGTGAATAAATATATTATCAAGCATCGTTATATAATTTTAATTATTACCAATGCATATGAAATATGTTTTATTAATTAACAATCTTTTAACTTAGTTTCCAAATGATGTAGTAACCTTAAATTTGGTGATGGAAAAGAACAAAAATATTGAAATTGTTTACATCTATTATACCATAATACAAAGTGAATATGGTGAATAAATATACTATTGAGCCTCTTAATATAATTTTAATTATTACCAATGTATATGAAATATGTGTCATTAATTAATAGTCTTTTAATTTAGTTTCTTAATGATGAAGTAACCTAAAATTTGGTGATGGAGAAGAAGAAAAATATTGTAATTGTTTACATCTATTATACCATAATACAATGTGAATATGGTGAATAAATATACTACCGAGAGTCATTATATGATTTTATTGTTACCAATGTATATAAAATACGTGTCATTAATTAATAGTATTTTAACTAAGTTTCTTAGTGATTAAGTAACCTAACATTCTCTGATGGAGAAGAAGAAGAAATATTGAAAGTGTTTACATCTATTATACAATAATACAATGTGAATATTGTGAATCAATATACTATCGTGCATCGTGAAATAATTTTTATTATAAACAATGTATACGAAATATGTGTCATTAATCAATAGTCTTTTAATTTAGTTTCTTAATGATGAAATTACCTAAAATTTGGTGATGGAGTAGAAGAAAAATATTTAAATTGTTTACATCTATTATACCATAATACAATGTGAATATGGTGAATAAATATACTATCGAGCCTCGTTATATAATTTTAATTATTTCCAATATATATGAAATATGTGTCATTAATTAATAGTCATTTAACATAGTTTCTTAATGATGTAGTTACCTAAAATTTGGTGATGGAGAAGAATAAAAATATTGAAATTGGTTACATCTATTATACCATAATATAATGTGAATATGGTGAATAAATATATTATCTAGAGTGGTTATATAATTTTAATTGTTACCAATGTATATGAAATGTGTGTCATTAATTAATAGTCTTTTAACTTAGTTTCTTGGGGATGAAGTAACCTAAAATTATGTGATGGAGAAGAAGAAAAATATTGAAATTGTTTACATCTATTATACCATAATACAAAGTGAATATGGTGAATAAATATACTATCGAGCCTCCTTATATAATTTTAATTATTACCAATGTATATGAAATATGTGTCATTAATTAATAGTCTTTTAATTCAGTTTCTTAATGATGAAGTAACCTAAAATTTGGTGATGGAGAAGAAGAAAAATATTGAAATTGTTTACATCTATTATACCATAATACAATGTGAATATGGTGAATAAATATATTATCAAGCATCGTTATATAATTTTAATTATTACCAATGCATATGAAATATGTTTTATTAATTAACAATCTTTTAACTTAGTTTCCAAATGATGTAGTAACCTTAAATTTGGTGATGGAGAAGAAGAAAAATATTGAAATTGTTTACATCTATTATACCATAATACAAAGTGAATATGGTGAATAAATATACTATTGAGCCTCTTAATATAATTTTAATTATTACCAATGTATACGAAATATGTGTCATTAATTAATAGTCTTTTAATTTAGTTTCTTAATTATGAAGTAACCTAAAATTTTGTGATGGAGAAGAAGAAAAATATTATAATTTTTTACATCTATTATACGATAATACAATGTGAATATGGTGAATAAATTACTACCGAGAGTCATTATATGATTTTATTGTTACCAATGTATATAAAATACGTGTCATTAATTAATAGTATTTTAACTTAGTTTCTTAGTGATTAAGTTACCTAACATTCTCTGATGGAGAAGAAGAAGAAATATTGAAAGTGTTTACATCTATTATACAATAATACAATGTGAATATTGTGAATCAATATACTATCGTGCATCGTGAAATAATTTTTATTATTAACAATGTATACGAAATATGTGTCATTAATCAATAGTCTTTTAATTTAGTTTCTTAATGATGAAATTACCTAAAATTTGGTGATGGAGTAGAAGAAAAATATTGAAATTGTTTACATCTATTATACCATAATACAATGTGAATATGGTGAATAAATATATTGTCAAGCATCGTTATATAATTTTAATTATTACCAATGTATATGAAATATGTTTCATTAATTAACAGTCTTTTAACTTAGTTTCCTAGTGATGATGTAACCTAAAATTTGGTGATGGAGAAGAAGAAAAATATTGAAATTGTTTACATCTATTCTACCATTATATGATGTGAATATGGTGAATAAATATACTATCGAGAGTCGTTATATAATTTTAATGGTTACCAGTGTATATGAAATATGTATCATTAATTAATAGTCTTTTAACTTAGTTTCTTAGTGATGAAGTAAACTAAAATTTCGTGATGGAGAAGAAGAAAAATATTGAAATTGTTTACATCTATTATAACATAATACAATGTGAATATGGTGAATAAATATACTATCGAGCCTCGTTATATAATTTTAATTATTACCAATATATATGAAATATGTGTCATTAATTAATAGTCATTTAACATAGTTTCTTAATGATGTAGTTACCTAAAATTTGGTGATGGAGAAGAATAAAAATATTGAAATTGGTTACATCTATTATACCATAATATAATGTGAATATGGTGAATAAATATATTATCTAGAGTGGTTATATAATTTTAATTGTTACCAATGTATATGAAATGTGTGTCATTAATTAATAGTCTTTTCACTTAGTTTCTTGGGGATGAAGTAACCTAAAATTATGTGATGGAGAAGAAGAAAAATATTGAAATTGTTTACATCTATTATAACATAATACAATGTGAATATGGTGAATAAATATACTATCGAGCCTCGTTATATAATTTTAATTATTACCAATATATATGAAATATGTGTCATTAATTAATAGTCATTTAACATAGTTTCTTAATGATGTAGTTACCTAAAATTTGGTGATGGAGAAGAATAAAAATATTGAAATTGGTTACATCTATTATACCATAATATAATGTGAATATGGTGAATAAATATATTATCTAGAGTGGTTATATAATTTTAATTGTTACCAATGTATATGAAATGTGTGTCATTAATTAATAGTCTTTTAACTTAGTTTCTTGGGGATGAAGTAACCTAAAATTATGTGATGGAGAAGAAGAAAAATATTGAAATTGTTTACATCTATTATACCATAATACAAAGTGAATATGGTGAATAAATATACTATCGAGCCTCCTTATATAATTTTAATTATTACCAATGTATATGAAATATGTGTCATTAATTAATAGTCTTTTAATTCAGTTTCTTAATGATGAAGTAACCTAAAATTTGGTGATGGAGAAGAAGAAAAATATTGAAATTGTTTACATCTATTATACCATAATACAATGTGAATATGGTGAATAAATATATTATCAAGCATCGTTATATAATTTTAATTATTACCAATGCATATAAAATATGTTTTATTAATTAACAATCTTTTAACTTAGTTTCCAAATGATGTAGTAACCTTAAATTTGGTGATGGAAAAGAACAAAAATATTGAAATTGTTTACATCTATTATACCATAATACAAAGTGAATATGGTGAATAAATATACTATTGAGCCTCTTAATATAATTTTAATTATTACCAATGTATATGAAATATGTGTCATTAATTAATAGTCTTTTAATTTAGTTTCTTAATGATGAAGTAACCTAAAATTTGGTGATGGAGAAGAAGAAAAATATTGTAATTGTTTACATCTATTATACCATAATACAATGTGAATATGGTGAATAAATATACTACCGAGAGTCATTATATGATTTTATTGTTACCAATGTATATAAAATACGTGTCATTAATTAATAGTATTTTAACTAAGTTTCTTAGTGATTAAGTAACCTAACATTCTATGATGGAGAAGAAGAAGAAATATTGAAAGTGTTTACATCTATTATACAATAATACAATGTGAATATTGTGAATCAATATACTATCGTGCATCGTGAAATAATTTTTATTATAAACAATGTATACGAAATATGTGTCATTAATCAATAGTCTTTTAATTTAGTTTCTTAATGATGAAATTACCTAAAATTTGGTGATGGAGTAGAAGAAAAATATTGAAATTGTTTACATCTATTATACCATAATACAATGTGAATATGGTGAATAAATATACTATCGAGCCTCGTTATATAATTTTAATTATTACCAATATATATGAAATATGTGTCATTAATTAATAGTCATTTAACATAGTTTCTTAATGATGTAGTTACCTAAAATTTGGTGATGGAGAAGAATAAAAATATTGAAATTGGTTACATCTATTATACCATAATATAATGTGAATATGGTGAATAAATATATTATCTAGAGTGGTTATATAATTTTAATTGTTACCAATGTATATGAAATGTGTGTCATTAATTAATAGTCTTTTAACTTAGTTTCTTGGGGATGAAGTAACCTAAAATTATGTGATGGAGAAGAAGAAAAATATTGAAATTGTTTACATCTATTATACCATAATACAAAGTGAATATGGTGAATAAATATACTATCGAGCCTCCTTATATAATTTTAATTATTACCAATGTATATGAAATATGTGTCATTAATTAATAGTCTTTTAATTCAGTTTCTTAATGATGAAGTAACCTAAAATTTGGTGATGGAGAAGAAGAAAAATATTGAAATTGTTTACATCTATTATACCATAATACAATGTGAATATGGTGAATAAATATATTATCAAGCATCGTTATATAATTTTAATTATTACCAATGCATATGAAATATGTTTTATTAATTAACAATCTTTTAACTTAGTTTCCAAATGAAGTAGTAACCTTAAATTTGGTGATGGAGAAGAAGAAAAATATTGAAATTGTTTACATCTATTATACCATAATACAAAGTGAATATGATGAATAAATATACTATTGAGCCTGTTAATATAATTTTAATTATTACCAATGTATATGAAATATGTGTCATTAATTAATAGTCTTTTAATT
Source organism: Vicia faba (assembly GCA_948472305.1). NCBI lineage: Eukaryota > Viridiplantae > Streptophyta > Magnoliopsida > Fabales > Fabaceae > Vicia > Vicia faba. The sequence goes on from CATIWC010003002.1 coordinate 12,303, forward strand.
TAGTTTCTTAATGATGAAGTAACCTAAAATTTGGTGATGGAGAAGAAGAAAAATATTGTAATTTTTTACATCTATTATACGATAATACAATGTGAATATGGTGAATAAATATACTACCGAGAGTCATTATATGATTTTATTGTTACCAATGTATATAAAATACGTGTCATTAATTAATAGTATTTTAACTTAGTTTCTTAGTGATTAAGTTACCTAACATTCTCTGATGGAGAAGAAGAAGAAATATTGAAAGTGTTTACATCTATTATACAATAATACAATGTGAATATTGTGAATCAATATACTATCGTGCATCGTGAAATAATTTTTATTATTAACAATGTATACGAAATATGTGTCATTAATCAATAGTCTTTTAATTTAGTTTCTTAATGATGAAATTACCTAAAATTTGGTGATGGAGTAGAAGAAAAATATTGAAATTGTTTACATCTATTATACCATAATACAATGTGAATATGGTGAATAAATATATTGTCAAGCATCGTTATATAATTTTAATTATTACCAATGTATATGAAATATGTTTCATTAATTAACAGTCTTTTAACTTAGTTTCCTAGTGATGATGTAACCTAAAATTTGGTGATGGAGAAGAAGAAAAATATTGAAATTGTTTACATCTATTCTACCATTATATGATGTGAATATGGTGAATAAATATACTATCGAGAGTCGTTATATAATTTTAATGGTTACCAGTGTATATGAAATATGTATCATTAATTAATAGTCTTTTAACTTAGTTTCTTAGTGATGAAGTAAACTAAAATTTCGTGATGGAGAAGAAGAAAAATATTGAAATTGTTTACATCTATTATAACATAATACAATGTGAATATGGTGAATAAATATACTATCGAGCCTCGTTATATAATTTTAATTATTACCAATATATATGAAATATGTGTCATTAATTAATAGTCATTTAACATAGTTTCTTAATGATGTAGTTACCTAAAATTTGGTGATGGAGAAGAATAAAAATATTGAAATTGGTTACATCTATTATACCATAATATAATGTGAATATGGTGAATAAATATATTATCTAGAGTGGTTATATAATTTTAATTGTTACCAATGTATATGAAATGTGTGTCATTAATTAATAGTCTTTTCACTTAGTTTCTTGGGGATGAAGTAACCTAAAATTATGTGATGGAGAAGAAGAAAAATATTGAAATTGTTTACATCTATTATAACATAATACAATGTGAATATGGTGAATAAATATACTATCGAGCCTCGTTATATAATTTTAATTATTACCAATATATATGAAATATGTGTCATTAATTAATAGTCATTTAACATAGTTTCTTAATGATGTAGTTACCTAAAATTTGGTGATGGAGAAGAATAAAAATATTGAAATTGGTTACATCTATTATACCATAATATAATGTGAATATGGTGAATAAATATATTATCTAGAGTGGTTATATAATTTTAATTGTTACCAATGTATATGAAATGTGTGTCATTAATTAATAGTCTTTTAACTTAGTTTCTTGGGGATGAAGTAACCTAAAATTATGTGATGGAGAAGAAGAAAAATATTGAAATTGTTTACATCTATTATACCATAATACAAAGTGAATATGGTGAATAAATATACTATCGAGCCTCCTTATATAATTTTAATTATTACCAATGTATATGAAATATGTGTCATTAATTAATAGTCTTTTAATTCAGTTTCTTAATGATGAAGTAACCTAAAATTTGGTGATGGAGAAGAAGAAAAATATTGAAATTGTTTACATCTATTATACCATAATACAATGTGAATATGGTGAATAAATATATTATCAAGCATCGTTATATAATTTTAATTATTACCAATGCATATGAAATATGTTTTATTAATTAACAATCTTTTAACTTAGTTTCCAAATGATGTAGTAACCTTAAATTTGGTGATGGAGAAGAAGAAAAATATTGAAATTGTTTACATCTATTATACCATAATACAAAGTGAATATGGTGAATAAATATACTATTGAGCCTCTTAATATAATTTTAATTATTACCAATGTATATGAAATATGTGTCATTAATTAATAGTCTTTTAATTTAGTTTCTTAATGATGAAGTAACCTAAAATTTGGTGATGGAGAAGAAGAAAAATATTGTAATTGTTTACATCTATTATACCATAATACAATGTGAATATGGTGAATAAATATACTACCGAGAGTCATTATATGATTTTATTGTTACCAATGTATATAAAATACGTGTCATTAATTAATAGTATTTTAACTAAGTTTCTTAGTGATTAAGTAACCTAACATTCTCTGATGGAGAAGAAGAAGAAATATTGAAAGTGTTTACATCTATTATACAATAATACAATGTGAATATTGTGAATCAATATACTATCGTGCATCGTGAAATAATTTTTATTATTAACAATGTATACGAAATATGTGTCATTAATCAATAGTCTTTTAATTTAGTTTCTTAATGATGAAATTACCTAAAATTTGGTGATGGAGTAGACGAAAAATATTGAAATTGTTTACATCTATTATACCATAATACAATGTGAATATGGTGAATAAATATATTGTCAAGCATCGTTATATAATTTTAATTATTACCAATGTATATGAAATATGTTTCATTAATTAACATTCTTTTAACATAGTTTCCTAGTGATGATGTAACCTAAAATTTGGTGATGGAGAAGAAGAAAAATATTGAAATTGTTTACATCTATTCTACCATTATATGATGTGAATATGGTGAATAAATATACTATCGAGAGTCGTTATATAATTTTAATGGTTACCAGTGTATATGAAATATGTATCATTAATTAATAGTCTTTTAACTTAGTTTCTTAGTGATGAAGTAACCTAAAATTTCGTGATGGAGAAGAAGAAAAATATTGAAATTTTTTACATCTATTATAACATAATACAATGTGAATATGGTGAATAAATATACTATCGAGCCTCGTTATATAATTTTAATTATTACCAATATATATGAAATATGTGTCATTAATTAATAGTCATTTAACATAGTTTCTTAATGATGTAGTTACCTAAAATTTGGTGATGGAGAAGAATAAAAATATTGAAATTGGTTACATCTATTATACCATAATATAATGTGAATATGGTGAATAAATATATTATCTAGAGTGGTTATATAATTTTAATTGTTACCAATGTATATGAAATGTGTGTCATTAATTAATAGTCTTTTAACTTAGTTTCTTGGGGATGAAGTAACCTAAAATTATGTGATGGAGAAGAAGAAAAATATTGAAATTGTTTACATCTATTATACCATAATACAAAGTGAATATGGTGAATAAATATACTATCGAGCCTCCTTATATAATTTTAATTATTACCAATGTATATGAAATATGTGTCATTAATTAATAGTCTTTTAATTCAGTTTCTTAATGATGAAGTAACCTAAAATTTGGTGATGGAGAAGAAGAAAAATATTGAAATTGTTTACATCTATTATACCATAATACAATGTGAATATGGTGAATAAATATATTATCAAGCATCGTTATATAATTTTAGTTATTACCAATGCATATGAAATATGTTTTATTAATTAACAATCTTTTAACTTAGTTTCCAAATGATGTAGTAACCTTAAATTTGGTGATGGAGAAGAAGAAAAATATTGAAATTGTTTACATCTATTATACCATAATACAAAGTGAATATGGTGAATAAATATACTATTGAGCCTCTTAATATAATTTTAATTATTACCAATGTATATGAAATATGTGTCATTAATTAATAGTCTTTTAATTTAGTTTCTTAATGATGAAGTAACCTAAAAATTGGTGATGGAGAAGAAGAAAAATATTGTAATTTTTTACATCTATTATACGATAATACAATGTGAATATGGTGAATAAATATACTACCGAGAGTCATTATATGATTTTATTGTTACCAATGTATATAAAATACGTGTCATTAATTAATAGTATTTTAACTTAGTTTCTTAGTGATTAAGTTACCTAACATTCTCTGATGGAGAAGAAGAAGAAATATTGAAAGTGTTTACATCTATTATACAATAATACAATGTGAATATTGTGAATCAATATACTATCGTGCATCGTGAAATAATTTTTATTATTAACAATGTATACGAAATATGTGTCATTAATCAGTAGTCTTTTAATTTAGTTTCTTAATGATGAAATTACCTAAAATTTGGTGATGGAGTAGAAGAAAAATATTGAAATTGTTTACATCTATTATACCATAATACAATGTGAATATGGTGAATAAATATATTGTCAAGCATCGTTATATAATTTTAATTATTACCAATGTATATGAAATATGTTTCATTAATTAACAGTCTTTTAACTTAGTTTCCTAGTGATGATGTAACCTAAAATTTGGTGATGGAGAAGAAGAAAAATATTGAAATTGTTTACATCTATTCTACCATTATATGATGTGAATATGGTGAATAAATATACTATCGAGAGTCGTTATATAATTTTAATGGTTACCAGTGTATATGAAATATGTATCATTAATTAATAGTCTTTTAACTTAGTTTCTTAGTGATGAAGTAACCTAAAATTTCGTGATGGAGAAGAAGAAAAATATTGAAATTGTTTACATCTATTATAACATAATACAATGTGAATATGGTGAATAAATATACTATCGAGCCTCGTTATATAATTTTAATTATTACCAATATATATGAAATATGTGTCATTAATTAATAGTCATTTAACATAGTTTCTTAATGATGTAGTTACCTAAAATTTGGTGATGGAGAAGAATAAAAATATTGAAATTGGTTACATCTATTATACCATAATATAATGTGAATATGGTGAATAAATATATTATCTAGAGTGGTTATATAATTTTAATTGTTACCAATGTATATGAAATGTGTGTCATTAATTAATAGTCTTTTAACTTAGTTTCTTGGGGATGAAGTAACCTAAAATTATGTGATGGAGAAGAAGAAAAATATTGAAATTGTTTACATCTATTATACCATAATACAAAGTGAATATGGTGAATAAATATACTATCGAGCCTCCTTACATAATTTTAATTATTACCAATGTATATGAAATATGTGTCATTAATTAATAGTCTTTTAATTCAGTTTCTTAATGATGAAGTAACCTAAAATTTGGTGATGGAGAAGAAGAAAAATATTGAAATTGTTTACATCTATTATAACATAATACAATGTGAATATGGTGTATAAATATATTATCAAGCATCGTTATATAATTTTAATTATTACCAATGTATATGAAATATGTGTCATTAATTAATAGTCTTATAACTTAGTTTCTTGGGGATGAAGTAACCAAAAATTCTGTGATGGAGAAGAAGAAAAATATTGAAATTGTTTACATCTATTATACCATAATACAAAGTGAATATGGTGAATAAATATACTATCGAGCCTCCTTATATAATTTTAATTATTACCAATGTATATGAAATATGTGTCATTAATTAATAGTCTTTTAATTCAGTTTCTTAATGATGAAGTAACCTAAAATTTGGTGATGGAGAAGAAGAAAAATATTGAAATTGTTTACATCTATTATACCATAATACAATGTGAATATGGTGAATAAATATATTATCAAGCATCGTTATATAATTTTAATTATTACCAATGCATATGAAATATGTTTTATTAATTAACAATCTTTTAACTTAGTTTCCAAATGATGTAGTAACCTTAAATTTGGTGATGGAGAAGAAGAAAAATATTGAAATTGTTTACATCTATTATACCATAATACAAAGTGAATATGGTGAATAAATATACTATTGAGCCTCTTAATATAATTTTAATTATTACCAATGTATATGAAATATGTGTCATTAATTAATAGTCTTTTAATTTAGTTTCTTAATGATGAAGTAACCTAAAATTTGGTGATGGAGAAGAAGAAAAATATTGTAATTGTTTACATCTATTATACCATAATACAATGTGAATATGGTGAATAAATATACTACCGAGAGTCATTATATGATTTTATTGTTACCAATGTATATAAAATACGTGTCATTAATTAATAGTATTTTAACTAAGTTTCTTAGTGATTAAGTAACCTAACATTCTCTGATGGAGAAGAAGAAGAAATATTGAAAGTGTTTACATCTATTATACAATAATACAATGTGAATATTGTGAATCAATATACTATCGTGCATCGTGAAATAATTTTTATTATTAACAATGTATACGAAATATGTGTCATTAATCAATAGTCTTTTAATTTAGTTTCTTAATGATGAAATTACCTAAAATTTGGTGATGGAGTAGAAGAAAAATATTGAAATTGTTTACATCTATTATACCATAATACAATGTGAATATGGTGAATAAATATATTGTCAAGCATCGTTATATAATTTTAATTATTACCAATGTATATGAAATATGTTTCATTAATTAACAGTCTTTTAACTTAGTTTCCTAGTGATGATGTAACCTAAAATTTGGTGATGGAGAAGAAGAAAAATATTGAAATTGTTTACATCTATTCTACCATTATATGATGTGAATATGGTGAATAAATATACTATCGAGAGTCGTTATATAATTTTAATGGTTACCAGTGTATATGAAATATGTATCATTAATTAATAGTCTTTTAACTTAGTTTCTTAGTGATGAAGTAACCTAAAATTTCGTGATGGAGAAGAAGAAAAATATTGAAATTGTTTACATCTATTATAACATAATACAATGTGAATATGGTGAATAAATATACTATCGAGCCTCGTTATATAATTTTAATTATTATCAATATATATGAAATATGTGTCATTAATTAATAGTCATTTAACATAGTTTCTTAATGATGTAGTTACCTAAAATTTGGTGATGGAGAAGAATAAAAATATTGAAATTGGTTACATCTATTATACCATAATATAATGTGAATATGGTGAATAAATATATTATCTAGAGTGGTTATATAATTTTAATTGTTACCAATGTATATGAAATGTGTGTCATTAATTAATAGTCTTTTAACTTTGTTTCTTGGGGATGAAGTAACCTAAAATTATGTGATGGAGAATGTGATACGGTGGGAGAACTGACTGTGGTTTTGCGTTCGTATTCGCACTTGTGCGGTTGAGCAAGAGTCGCCACCGACTTTTTATTTTATCCTAAAGGAAAGGTTAAAAAAGCACAGCAAAAACCTTTTGAGATATTTCGTGGGTTCGGGGGGTAGATTATGAAAAGGGAAGGTATTATCACCCTTTTCATCCATGGTTATCCATGGGCTCTTAGTTACTTGGTTTTTTAGATCACTTGCCTTGTTTTTCGATTGCTTGAAAATGTGGTGTGTGTGTGTGTTTTGAAAATGTTTTTTTGAAGAGATGCCTTGTCTTAGGCGACCAATGTATTTGACTCATGTTTGAGTGTTTTACAAAAGTTTGGATCTTTTCGAAAAGATGTTTCAAAATGTTTTTGAGAGTTTGTTTGAAAAGTGTCGTGGATTGTGGTTTTTGAAAAGAAGGCAAGCGTTTTTGCAAGTTGATCTCAAGTAACTAAGAGTTTTGTCTACCCTATTGTACTCAAAGGTTTTCGTTATGTTTTAACCCTTTTTAACAATTTTGTTCCACCATTGAATTTGGTGGACAATCTTGCGGTTAGGAAGTTTATTCGGGACGGGCGCGGGTCATCGTATGGACCATGAATGCAATGGTGCCAAGTGTCTTTGGCAATTTGCTTTGAAGGGACTATGATCATTCCGTTTTAGGCAACATTCGAAAGCGTCATCGAGGGACTTATGATCATTTGAATTTGTTTTGCCAAAGATACTCGACGTGCAAGCATGGCCCATTTTGGAAGGCAACATGTGGGATTACCCTAGAGGGTGCAAGTGTGATTGTGTATTGATTACATGTATTTGTCTTGTATTAGGTTATCTAGCGTTTGATTTTATGTACATGCAAACCCTAGGTCTAACCATGATACAATTGGAAAACTGTAAATTGCGGAAATGTAAAATCTACGCTATTACAAAATAGTATCCGGGAGTGGGGGTACATGTGTATGAATGGGGATGAGACTTATAGTATCCAATAAGTTACAACCAAATCGAATTTGCGTTCAAATGTAAATATCGAATATACAAATATAAGATGAACAAATGTGTATAGGACAATGTGAATGTATTTGTGTAAGTGTACAAGTATATGCGTATATGATTATTTACAGGTGCGGAATGTGCAATTAATGTGTATTAGGGTATTTGTTTAATTAGTCTTGTATTTTGTATTTATATATGTACAATAGAAAATGTTTTAATCGTATGTTCAAGTTCTAATTAAAAAAAATGTACCATTGTTTATTATATAAAAAGGTTTTAATTAAGTGTTTAAGAGTTGAATATTAGAAAAAATATATTTTATCTATTATGTACAAAGTATATTTTAATTGATAAAAAAAAATCAAGGATTAAATTAGAAAAAGAAAGTATTTGTTTGTAAAAAGTATTTTAATAAAATAAAGTAATAAAATAAATAAAAAAGGTTTAGCATTCTAATTATATTTTCTTGATTATATTAGTATAAAAAGTTTTTATTAGTGTAAAGAAAAAAAATGAAGTGAAGTTAGTATAAATTATAAAAGAAAAATGGTTAATTGTAAGATGTTAATTTGTGTTGGTAGGAAATAAATGGGCTTCAGAGAAATTCCAAAACGGGTCAGGCCCAATGCTGGAAACAAATTCTTTTAGGGTTTGAGATTTTGTTGGTCAGTTAGGACAAGGCGTTTAGGGTTTGGACAGCGCCGTTCGTACTTTTCGTTCAACTTCATCTTCCGGTTACAATTCCTCCGTCTAGCCACCAGCGCCGCTCCCCCAAGTCTCCCTTCCCTCTATGGCACGAGCCCTGTGGTCTTGTGATACGAGGTTTGATTTCAATGTTTTTGTTCTTTTTACGAATCGCGTGCTTCATTTCAGTTTGAATCTTAACCTTAATCTTTTATTATTATGAGGTGAAGGAGAAAAGGAGAGGGAGAAGATTGTACTACCTGACCTTGGAGAAGGAGGAGAGACAGGGGATGTGGCGCTCAGGAGGCCGGGACGGCGAGAGGAACGTGACGAATCTTCGCTTCTTGGTGACCCTGGTTAGGTTTTATGATGATTTGTATTTGCCCTAAAAACCTGATCCTGATTTAACTCTTTCTTCTTCTCTCATTGCCTTTACTGTCTTGATGTTTCTGTATGCTTGCCTTTGTTGCCTCGCTCGTGTTGCCTATGTTGTTGCCTCTGTTGTTGCCTATGTACCTTCTTTGCCTTCTTGTGTGCTTGCTTGCCCAAGGATGAACCTAGGGTTCTGAGGGCCTTGGTTTGGAATGCTTCTTTTCCTCTTCTCTCACAGTTGCCTGGAGCTTTTGTATGCTTTTTAATGGCCAGTGATGATCATATCTGAGGCCTTTTTGATGGGTGGCCTTGAATGCTTGAGTACTTGGTTAAGCTTGAAGTTGGACAGGTTTATGTGGCTTTGACAGTGGTTTAAGGCATTTGGTAGGTTAATGCTGGCTTATGGTTATAGCTGGTAATGAGTTCTTAGGCCATTTGCAGGTTTTGTATCTTTTAGGCCTTTGGTGAAGTTTGAACTGGACAGGTTTACTGGTTTTTTGGCTTCTAGTGAGGCTTAGCAGGTTTATAACTTCTGGTTCATGGCTATGTGTTTTTGGTTCGATCTGTTTGATGCTTAAGCTTTGACAGGTTAAGATTATCACAGGTTTTTAGGTTTGGCTTGACATGTTTATGGGTTAGGCTTCAGATTTTTGTAACTTTTTGCTTTGGTAAGGCTGGAGCAGGTTTTAATGGTTTATTGTAGGATGTTATGCAGTGGGTTCTGGACTGGTTTCAGGTTTGGAGTTGTGCTTCAAAGCTTCAGGCAGGTTTCATGTTTGACAGGGGGCTTGTCTGGTATATACTGATATGGCTTTTTGGCTTGGGTTTTGTATATGCAGGTTAAAGGCTTGGCCTATCTCAGGTTTAAGATTTTGGTGTTTCTGGTTTAAGGTTGAATGCTTCAGGTTTTATGTATGGTTACCTTAGGCCAAGGCTTATGCAGGTTATGCTTGCAGTAGTTTGGTATATTTTTCTTTGTGCTTTTGTGAAAAGTTCTCTCCCTCTGAACTGTGCTGTTCTCTTTTGTATATCTTTTTCTCTTTTAAGCCTAAAGCCCGAACCCTGCTTCTTATCTCTCTTCTTCTGATTTTCTTAGTACAGTTAAAAGAATATTTAAATGTTTTTTTGCTGTACTTTCTGAAGGGGCCACCCTTGTTGGGAAATGATGAGAATTGAGGCTAGCTTGCAGAAAAGATTTTTCTCTGCATCTTTATCTTTCTTTGACAGCTTTCTACACTTTGTGAACTTTTCATATCTTTGTCAAATCTTTTTATTGACAGCCTTGAGTAGACTTTGTACTTTGACAGTAAATTGCTCTTTTTGATTTTTCAGTTTGGTTGAACTTGAACTATGCAGTTTGAACTTTGGAATTTATGCATTTGACATTTTGCATTCATGAATAAAATTCTTCCCTCTTTGTGAACCGGGAGAAATCCCGTGATTTGCAGAGAGGGTTAACTGATCCCAATCAGTGGCCCTTAATGATGAATTTATTTTATCTGTCCTTTCAATTTAACTGTTTTCTGACTTTTCTTCTTTTTTGCTTTGCAGATGAAAAATGGAACACCGGAGCGAAGTGAAGAATGAAGAGATTAGGGACTTAGCAAATGTTTAGAAAAAATAGGATAGTTTTTATTTTCAATTTAATTATTGTAAACTGTTATTATTTTAAATACTTCGTAATAAATACTTGTATCCAAATAATAATTGTAACAACTATTAAATATGAAATAAAAATTCCATTGATTCATTTAATTCTTTTCAATTCCCTTTTCAATTATTTACTTGTTATTTATAATTCCTTAAGTTAAATAAAATGAAAATTAATTTTCAAATATTTAATTCTTAGAACCATAAATAATCAACTAAACCTTGATTTTTCGTTGATCAAAATAAATGAACCTGACGTCTCCATCATTCAAAGCAACACACAGCCGAACACAAAAAAAACCGATCAAACGCAATCCTTTCTTATTGATTTCTTACCAAGCACTGTAGATCCAAACTGCATATTTCTTTTGACTGGCTCAAACAAAACAACATGAATTCAACCCAACTGTCTCTTTTACTGATTAAATCAAAACAATGCGAATTTAACCCGAATCTCGGAATAAACCGCAAAGTACTGTGGAATTTTAACCTTTCTGAGAATATGCCCATAAAACCTTAATTCCTGATTAAATGCCAACGAACATTCGCCTGATCAAAATTGAACTAAAATCAACCCAAAACCCTAAGCCAACTGTGTGAAACAATCCAGAGCCCTGAAAATCAGTAAAAACCCTAATTTTGCTTGACTGTCAAGAAAAGTCCGTTTGTCCGATTCTTGAGCCAGTTTGGAAAATCAGGGAAGGCTTAAAGCTGAGATTTTCTTGTGGAAAAAATGCCAGGGCAAATTTTGGGGTACAACAGTTGCCCCTGTTCAATCTTCTTGGACCTGAAGAGTTAGATTGGCAAGTTTGCCTTTCGCGACTTGAAGGTAAAAGAAGATTGGACACTAAAGTACCCAGAAAATTTGCACTCGTCGATGTGATGGTAGAGGTGAATGGGCTTAAAGATGCCATTTGATGATGGGCTTAAAGATGCCATCTGGTGCGATAGAATCTTGTCGGGGGATGGGCTTAGAGATGCCATCTGAGAATGGGCTTAAAGATGCCATTTGGTGACTGCTGATAGGAGGATGGGCTTATAGATGCCATCTGGACATGTTGAACTGTATGTCAATGGTGAGTGGACAAGTGTCAGAAGGGCCTCCCTGCTTCGGAACATCTTTGAATCGGGGTCCGGGCAAGCAACAGATTGACGTCCATGTCTGGAGAATCTGTAAACTATTTTCAGGAGTTGGGATTGAATAAGCGATAGAGCAACGTCCATTGTTGGGAAGCGTCCGTAAACTTGTTTTCAAAAGTTGAGAAGAGTCTGAACAAGTCGGTAGATTGACATCCGTTGTGGGGAAGAATCCGTAAACTGTTTTCAAAAATTGCACCTGAACAAGTTGGTAGATTGACATCCGTTGTTGGGAAGAATCCATAAACTGTTTTCAAAAGTCTTGAAGTTGAGAGGAGCCGGTGTAGGGTTTCCTGATGATGCGTCTGAATGAATCTGGAATAAGTATCAGAATGTCGCCGTGTCCGGGTCACATCTGCACTATTTCTGGATGAATCTTGGGAGATGATCTGTGTCTGTCGACTGATCTTACCTGAAAAGTAAAGGGTTAGCCGTATGCAAGGTTATGATGCATGATGCAATGTATGTGACATCAATGTTTATGACATGAATGTGACGAATGCGCATGTAAGCTGAGGAGCTAATCTTGCTGAGGATAAATGAATCCGAGATGGCTGAAGATAAAGGCATTTTGATTGCTGCCAGGGAAAATAAATCCTTGGCTGCTGCTGGGGAAGAGAGTTCCTGATGACCTCTACTGGGGAGCTTCAAGATTTGCCCTCTCCAAAACTCTGTGGGGAGAAGGTTCAATGGTCTGGCTCCACTGGGATTGATAATTTGCAGTTTTAGCCTTGCTGGGGATAATGAAGCTTGACCCTGAGTGGAGCTAGCTTGAGAAGAATCTGAACAAGCGATAGGTTAACATCCGTTACTTGGAGAACCCGTGAACTGTTTTCAGAAATCTCGAGATTGAATCAGCAATAGAGCCGCATCCGTTGTTGGGAAACGTCCGTAAACTAATTTCAAGGGTTGCATCTGAACAAGCTGATAGATTAACATCCGTTGTTGGGAAGAATCCATAAACTGTTTTCAGAAGTCTTGAAGAAGAATCTGAACAAGTGATAGGTTAACATCCGTTTACTTGGAGAACCCGTGAACTGTTTTCAGAAATCTTGAAGTTGAATCAGCAATAGAGCCGCATCCGTTGTTGGGAAGCGTCCGTAAACTAATTTCAAAGGTTGAGAAGAGTCTGAACAAGTTGGTAGATTGACATCCGTTGTTGGGAAGAATCCGTAAACTGTTTCAGAAGTCTTGAAGAGGAACCGGTGTAGGGCTTCCTGATGATGAGCTTGTGTAAAACTGTATCGGTTTTGAACACTTTTGACATTCGAATGCCCCCAAGTGGTGATGTAGATAAATTCCTGGCTTATTACAGGTGTTGGTCTACAATCGGTCGTTCACAGATGTTTTCCTGGGTTGTTACAGGTGTTGATCTGGAATTCTTCAGACGTGCCCTGGCTGGATACAGGAATCGAATCTGGAAAGGTGATAGTTGATAGATATGCCCTGGCTGGATACAGGAATCGAATCTTCAAACTCTTCAGACGTGCCCTGGCTGGATACAGGAATCGAGTCTGGAAAGGTGATAGTTGATAGATATGCCCTGGCTGGATACAGGAATCGAATCTTCAAACTCTTCAGACGTGCCCTGGCTGGATACAGGAATCGAGTCTGGAAATGTAGTCAACAGATATGCCCTGGCTGGATACAGGAATCGAATCTGGAAATAGTCGTCAACAGATATGCCCTGGCTGGATACAGGAATCGAATCCTCAAACTCTTCAGACATGCCCTGGCTAGATACAGGAATCGAGTCTGGAAATAGTCGTCAACAGATATGCCCTGGCTGGATATAGGAATCGAATCCTCAAACTCTTCAGACGTGCCCTGGCTAGATACAGGAATCGAGTCTGGAAATGTGGTCAACAAATATGCCCTGGCTGGATACAGGAGTCGAATCTGGAATTGTTGTAATTGATTTGTTGAACACTTTTGACATTCGAATGCCCCAAGTGGTGGTGAAGGAGTCTTGAATCAGATCACTCTGCATATTGAGAGATTTCTTGAAATCTTGACTGGACTGCCCCAGGTTAACTGAACTTTGAAAGATCTGTTGGACCTTGACTGGACTGCCCCAGGTTAATTGAATTGTGACATGCCATGCCCCTTGTTGATAGGGGATTTGACGGAAGTGTTATCCTCTTGAAGTGATTTTTACTTACTGAGAGATTTTTCGTTCCTCCGAACATTCGCTGTATGAATTTCTTCGCTGTCAAACAAAAGGGTCAAATGCAGACAGTGATATTCGAATAATGCAAAGTTTATGTTTGTCTTGAAGTTTTGAAAAATGCATTTTTAGCAGAAAACTTTTTATAAGACAAACCAACACAAGATTTAGAGTAAGGCCTTACAGGAGTCAGGATACCTTTTGTAACAGTATGCTTTCGAACTAACCCGTGCTTCAATTAGGACTTTTGAAGGGTTGTAACGTGGCCTGGTTCACGGTTTAAGAAACAAAGGATAAAGGCTCAAAGTATATTTGTACCCACCCGCTCTTCGTGATGTTCTTCAACCTAATCTCAGTTAATTGTGCGTCACACTCTGTTTTGAGTTTGGAACGACTTTTGGGTGACGGTTCACCAGTTTGAATTTGGGAGACAGTCATCATCTCCTTTTTTCTTTTCCAACACTTTTCATGTTGTTGAGGATTTTTGTAATGACCTCACTATTTTGATTTTGATTTGTTATCCCTAACTTTTGCCTGACTGTTACCGTTTTCGGGATTACTGTCAGCGGGATGCCCCAGCTTTCTTAAGCCTCCTTTACAGGTTTTGGCTTGGTGGGCTTTTTTTTTTCTTTTTTTTGTTGAGAGATTGACTGTCTATGTGATAGGGGACCACCCTCGTCTTTTGATTCCAAAGGAATGCTTTCTTTTTTGACATCGTTCGTTGTATTACGAACTGAGAGTTTGCGACTTCAATGCGCATTTTCTTTTGAATTAACTGAGATACTACCCTGCCCCAGGTTTATATCAAAGGTTTTGAACGTTTAGAACAGAGAACTCCTACTTCTTTGGCTCGATGGGGTTGACTAGGGATTAACTTCCTTATAACTCCAGTGTTTTGGAATTGAAAGAAATGCATGTACATCATCAGCGCGGTCTATTCAAAAGCATACTGTATAAGATCATGGTATTATTTCGTCATCCTCCCTCTAAAGGCTCACAGCTTTTTATCAAGAGTCAAATATCATAAAGAAAAGCATAAGAGTAGTGAAACGAATGGATGAATTCAAGACAAACATATGCAATGCATTAATGAAAACAGAGTTTAACATCAACAGATAATTGTTTGACAGCAAAAGAAATTACAACTTTGAAAAATTCAAAAAAGAAGCAAAAGTCTTTCAGATTGAGCTTCGTCGCTTCAAGTGGAGAACCCTTTAACGGAAGATTTTCATCTCGCCGTCTGGCATGAATTCCAGCACCCCAATGTCGATCAGATCTTGAATCTTGTTCTTCAAGGCCAAGCAGTCGTTGGTGTCGTGTCCCGGGCTGTAGGAGTGGTAAACACAAAATGCGTCGGGGTTATAGTGAGGAGATGAGGTATTGAGCTTCTGAGGAGGGTCCTTTACAGTGAGCAAATTGACCTCCAACAGGCGCTTCAGTATGAAGAATGATGGTATTTCAGTCTCCGTGAACTGTCTTCCCGACTTTTCTTGCTTACGCCGATTAACCCGTTGACGCTGGCGAGGTTGTTGATGGGTTTGTGACCCTGAAGCAAGCAAAGGAGCTTTCCCTTTGTCTTCTGGAATGGATGGAGGCTGAGCGGTGACTTGCTCTTCGACCTCAGATGTTTGCCCCAGTTGGTTGTTTGGAAGCAGTTGGCGGACAAGAACTCTGAGTTCCTCTTGTCTTTGGGATAAGTCTTGAATGAGAGCCATCTGGCCCACCAACTGTCCCATCACTTGGGTCCTTAAGGTTGTCAGATCAAACTGCAGCTCCGCAATCTGATCACTCCTGGCATTGTTGGAATACCCCAAGCCCTTGGTGAGGAGAGCTTTCATTTCTTCTTGCCCCAGAGACAAATTCAGGAACATCTCCTGCAGCTGAGCAGTCTGGTCTTGAATGTCTTTGACAGACCTTTCTTGAGCCATCTCTTGCTGAAATAAACAGCAGGAGAGTAAGGAAACCTGAAAAAGGAAAGATTGTCAAAATGCAATGCATGATATGTGGATGCATGCTTTCAAGGATCTCTTGGGGTAAACATAAGAAAATGTTAGAGGTTGAACTTCGCTCTTGGATTGGAGATCTCTGCACCGGTGGACGTCCTTCCACTAAAATCAAGCTCACCATGTCAAGTGGGTCATAGCCCCTGATTCCAGTTGTTGTACTTGATCTTTGACTGGAGAACTTTGTATCGGTGGTTGTCTTTCCACGAGAATCAAGCTCACCATGTCGAGTGGGTCATAGCCCCTGATTCAAGTTGTTGTACTTGATCTCTGATTGGCATTGGTTAGAGGAGAAACCCCTTTTACCTCTTGGTAGACGTCTTGTTCAACGTGACCCTGCATCAACAGAACCTTCGAGATCCTTGAAATGGTTATTGAAAATGCTAAAATGCTATGGTATGATGTTATGATGTTATGTACATGTGTGCGAAAAGCAAGCAAGTGTATATACAGGCAAACATATTCACACAAAGCAAACAAGTCCTTGGGTTTAGGCTTGCATGAGGTTCAGGTACTACCCTCTTTCAGTTTGTTGGTTAAAACCTGTCCTATCGAAAGTAACCGGGTTCTAAGGGTCCCAATATCACTGGATTGCTTTCATTGTTCATCATTTCGATTTAGCCACTGAACTGGCGACCGAAATATTCCAGGAAAGCAACCCTCAATTGAGTGTAGTATCGAGTATCAACCAACCTCGGACTGCACCAAAGTCAGTTATCTCACTACCCTAAAAAGGATAAGATGGTCAATTAAGGTTCTAAGAGTTCGTTAGTGCTTCATGACATCACACAGCGGCCCCGTACTCTCCTTGACTACTCAAGGGTTACCGGTACTCACAAATATGTTGCACTAACATAGCTTACTGCTTCAACCATGTCGGTATACCCCGCACAGTTCCCTCACAGTTTTTTTGCTATTTACCTAAGAAGGTGCCCCAAATCCGGGTGGAGGATTTACAACAAACCCAAACAAGGACACAAAAGATAAATCAATCAAGTCAATCAAAGCAAGAAAGTGAAGGTGATCTAAACCCTAAGGTAACCCCACTTCTAAAATTCTCCCCAGCAGAGTCGCCAGTTCTGTGATACGGTGGGAGAACTGACTGTGGTTTTGCGTTCGTATTCGCACTTGTGCGGTTGAGCAAGAGTCGCCACCGACTTTTTATTTTATCCTAAAGGAAAGGTTAAAAAAGCACACCAAAAACCTTTTGAGATATTTCGTGGGTTCGGGGGGTAGATTATGAAAAGGGAAGGTATTAGCACCCTTTTCATCCATGGTTATCCATGGGCTCTTAGTTACTTGGTTTTTTAGATCACTTGCCTTGTTTTTCGATTGCTTGAAAATGTGGTGTGTGTGTGTGTTTTGAAAATGTTTTTTTGAAGAGATGCCTTGTCTTAGGCGACCAATGTATTTGACTCATGTTTGAGTGTTTTACAAAAGTGTGGATCTTTTCGAAAAGATGTTTCAAAATGTTTTTGAGAGTTTGTTTGAAAAGTGTCGTGGATTGTGGTTTTTGAAAAGAAGGCAAGCGTTTTTGCAAGTTGATCTCAAGTAACTAAGAGTTTTGTCTACCCTATTGTACTCAAAGGTTTTCGTTATGTTTTAACCCTTTTTAACAATTTTGTTCCACCATTGAATTTGGTGGACAATCTTGCGTTTAGGAAGTTTATTCGGGACGGGCGCGGGTCATCGTATGGACCATGAATGCAATGGTGCCAAGTGTCTTTGGCAATTTGCTTTGAAGGGACTATGATCATTCCGTTTTAGGCAACATCGAAAGCGTCATCGAGGGACTTATGATCATTTGAATTTGTTTTGCCAAAGATACTCGACGTGCAAGCATGGCCCATTTTGGAAGGCAACATGTGGGATTACCCTAGAGGGTGCAAGTGTGATTGTGTATTGATTACATGTATTTGTCTTGTATTAGGTTATCTAGCGTTTGATTTTATGTACATGCAAACCCTAGGTCTAACCATGATATAATTGGAAAACTGTAAATTGCGGAAATGTAAAATCTACGCTATTACAAAATAGTATCCGGTAGTGGGGGTACATGTGTATGAATGGGGATGAGACTTATAGTATCCAATAAGTTACAACCAAATTGAATTTGCGATCAAATGTAAATATCGAATATACAAATATAAGATGAACAAATGTGTATAGGACAATGTGAATGTATTTGTGTAAGTGTACAAGTATATGCGTATATGATTATTTACAGGTGCGGAATGTGCAATTAATGTGTATTAGGGTATTTGTTTAATTAGTCTTGTATTTTGTATTTAGATATGTACAATAGAAAATGTTTTAATCGTATGTTCAAGTTCTAATTAAAAAAAATGTACCATTGTTTATTATATAAAAAGGTTTTAATTAAGTGTTTAAGAGTTGAATATTAGAAAAAATATATTTTATCTATTATGTACAAAGTATATTTTAATTGATAAAAAAAAATCAAGGATTAAATTAGAAAAAGAAAGTATTTGTTTGTAAAAAGTATTTTAATAAAATAAAGTAATAAAATAAATAAAAAAGGTTTAGCATTCTAATTATATTTTCTTGATTATATTAGTATAAAAAGTTTTTATTAGTGTAAAGAAAAAAAATGAAGTGAAGTTAGTATAAATTATAAAAGAAAAATGGTTAATTGTAAGATGTTAATTTGTGTTGGTAGGAAATAAATGGGCTTCAGAGAAATTCCAAAACGGGTCAGGCCCAATGCTGGAAACGAATTCTTTTAGGGTTTGAGATTTTGTTGGTCAGTTAGGACAAGGCGTTTAGGGTTTGGACAGCGCCGTTCGTACTTTTCGTTCAACTTCATCTTCCGGTTACAATTCCTCCGTCTAGCCACCAACGCCGCTCCCCCAAGTCTCTCTTCCCTCTATGGCACGAGCCCTGTGGTCTTGTGATAAGAGGTTTGATTTCAATGTTTATGTTCTTTTTACGAATCGCGTGCTTCATTTCAGTTTGAATCTTAACCTTAATCTTTTATTATTATGAGGTGAAGGAGAAAAGGAGAGGGAGAAGATTGTACTACCTGACCTTGGAGAAGGAGGAGAGACAGGGGATGTGGCGCTCAGGAGGTCGGGACGGCGAGAGGAACGTGACGAATCTTCGCTTCTTGGTGACCCTGGTTAGGTTTTATGATGATTTGTATTTGCCCTAAAAACCTAATCCTGATTTAACTCTTTCTTCTTCTCTCGTTGCCTTTACTGTCTTGATGTTTCTGTATGCTTGCCTTTGTTGCCTCGCTCGTGTTGCCTATGTTGTTGCCTCTGTTGTTGCCTATGTACCTTCTTTGCCTTCTTGTGTGCTTGCTTGCCCAAGGATGAACCTAGGGTTCTGAGGGCCTTGGTTTGGAATGCTTCTTTTCCTCTTCTCTCACAGTTGCCTGGAGCTTTTGTATGCTTTTTAATGTCCAGTGATGATCATATCTGAGGCCTTTTTGATGGGTGGCCTTGAATGCTTGAGTACTTGGTTAAGCTTGAAGTTGGACAGGTTTATGTGGCTTTGACAGTGGTTTAAGGCATTTGGTAGGTTAATGCTGGCTTATGGTTATAGCTGGTAATGAGTTCTTAGACCATTTGCAGGTTTTGTATCTTTTAGGCCTTTGGTGAAGTTTGAACTGGACAGGTTTACTGGTTTTTTGGCTTCTAGTGAGGCTTAGCAGGTTTATAACTTCTGGTTCATGGCTATGTGTTTTTGGTTCGATCTGTTTGATGCTTAAGCTTTGACAGGTTATGATTATCACAGGTTTTTAGGTTTGGCTTGACATGTTTATGGGTTAGGCTTCAGATTTTTGTAACTTTTTGCTTTGGTAAGGCTGGAGCAGGTTTTAATGGTTTATTGTAGGATGTTATGCAGTGGGTTCTGGACTGGTTTCAGGTTTGGAGTTGTGCTTCAAAGCTTCAGGCAGGTTTCATGTTTGACAGGGGGCTTGTCTGGTATATACTGATATGGCTTTTTGGCTTGGGTTTTGTATATGCAGGTTAAAGGCTTGGCCTATCTCAGGTTTAAGCTTTTGGTGTTTCTGGTTTAAGGTTGAATGCTTCAGGTTTTATGTATGGTTACCTTAGGCCAAGGCTTATGTAGGTTATGCTTGCAGTAGTTTGGTATATTTTTCTTTGTGCTTTTGTGAAAAGTTCTCTCCCTCTGAACTGTGCTGTTCTCTTTTGTATATCTTTTTCTCTTTTAAGCCTAAAGCCTGAACCCTGCTTCTTATCTCTCTTCTTCTGATTTTCTTAGTACAGTTAAAAGAATATTTAAATGTTTTTTTGCTGTACTTTCTGAAGGGGCCACCCTTGTTGGGAAATGATGAGAATTGAGGCTAGCTTGCATAAAAGATTTTTCTCTGCATCTTTATCTTTCTTTGACAGCGTTCTACACTTTGTGAACTTTTCATATCTTTGTCAAATCTTTTTATTGACAGCCTTGAGTAGACTTTGTACTTTGACAGTAAATTGCTCTTTTTGATTTTTCAGTTTGGTTGAACTTGAACTATGCAGTTTGAACTTTGGAATTTATGCATTTGACATTTTGCATTCATGAATAAAATTCTTCCCTCTTTGTGAACCGAGAGAAATCCTGTGATTTGCAGAGAGGGTTAACTGATCCCAATCAGTGGCCCTTAATGATGAATTTATTTTATCTGTCCTTTCAATTTAACTATTTTCTGACTTTTCTTCTTTTTTGCTTTGCAGATGAAAAATGGAACACCGGAGCGAAGTGAAGAATGAAGAGATTAGGGACTTAGCAAATGTTTAGAAAAAATAGGATAGTTTTTATTTTCAATTTAATTATTGTAAACTGTTATTATTTTAAATACTTCGTAATAAATACTTGTATCCAAATAATAATTGTAACAACTATTAAATATGAAATAAAAATTCCATTGATTCATTTAATTCTTTTCAATTCCCTTTTCAATTATTTACTTGTTATTTATAATTCCTTAAGTTAAATAAAATGAAAATTAATTTTCAAATATTTAATTCTTAGAACCATAAATAATCAACTAAACCTTGATTTTTCGTTGATCAAAATAAATGAACCTGACGTCTCCATCATTCAAAGCAACGCACAGCCGAACACAAAAAAAACCGATCAGACGCAATCCTTTCTTATTGATTTCTTACCAAGCACTGTAGATCCAAACTGCATATTTCTTTTGACTGGCTCAAACAAAACAACATGAATTCAACCCAACTGTCTCTTTTACTGATTAAATCAAAACAATGCGAATTTAACCCGAATCTCGGAATAAACCGCAAAGTACTGTGGAATTTTAACCTTTCTGAGAATATGCCCATAAAACCTTAATTCCTGATTAAATGCCAACGAACATTCGCCTGATCAAAATTGAACTAAAATCAACCCAAAACCCTAAGCCAACTGTGTGAAACAATCCAGAGCCCTGAAAATCAGTAAAAACCCTAATTTTGCTTTACTGTCAAGAAAAGTCCGTTTGTCCGATTCTTGAGCCAGTTTGGAAAATCAGGGAAGGCTTGAAGCTGAGATTTTCTTGTGGAAAAAATGCGAGGGCAAATTTTGGGGTACAACAGAGAAGAAGAAAAATATTGAAATTGTTTACATCTATTATACCATAATACAAAGTGAATATGGTGAATAAATATACTATCGAGCCTCCTTATATAATTTTAATTATTACCAATGTATATGAAATATGTGTCATTAATTAATAGTCTTTTAATTCAGTTTCTTAATGATAAAGTAACCTAAAATTTGGTGATGGAGAAGAAGAAAAATATTGAAATTGTTTACATCTATTATACCATAATACAATGTGAATATGGTGAATAAATATATTATCAAGCATCATTATATAATTTTAATTATTACCAATGCATATGAAATATGTTTTATTAATTAACAATCTTTTAACTTAGTTTCCTAATAATGTAGTAACCTTAAATTTGGTGATTGAGAATAAGAAAAATATTGAAATTGTTTACATCTATTATACCATAATACAAAGTGAATATGGTGAATAAATATACTATTGAGCCTCCTAATATAATTTTAATTATTACCAATGTATATGAAATATGTGTTATTAATTAATAGTCTTTTAATTTAGTTTCTTAATGATGAAGTAACCTAAAATTTGGTGATGGAGAAGAAGAAAAATATTGTAATTGTTTACATCTATTATACGATAATATAATGTGAATATGGTGAATAAATATACTACCGAGAGTCGTTATATGATTTTATTGTTACCAATGTATATAAAATACGTGTCATTAATTAATAGTATTTTAACTTAGTTTCTTAGTGATTAAGTAACCTAACATTCTCTGATGGAGAAGAAGAAAAAATATTGAAAGTGTTTACATCTATTATACAATAATACAATGTGAATATTGTGAATCAATATACTATCGTGCGTCGTGAAATAATTTTTATTATTAACAATGTTTAAGAAATATGTGTCATTAATCAATAGTCTTTTAATTTAGTTTCTTAATGATGAAGTAACCTAAAATTTGGTGATGGAGTAGAAGAAAAATATTGAAATTGTTTACATCTATTATACCATAATACAATGTGAATATGGTGAATAAATATATTGTCAAGCATCGTTATATAATTTTAATTATTACCAATGTATATGAAATATGTTTCATTAATTAACAGTCTTTTAACTTAGTTTCCTAGTGATGAAGTAACCTAAAATTTGGTGATGGAGAAGAAGAAAAATATTGAAATTGTTTACATCTATTCTACCATTATATGATGTGAATATGGTGAATAAATATACTATTGAGAGTCGTTATATAATTTAAATTGTTACCAGTGTATATGAAATATGTATCATTAATTAATAGTCTTTTAACTTAGTTTCTTAGTGATGAAGTAACCTAAAATTTCGTGATGGAGAAGAAGAAAAATATTGAAATTGTTTACATCTATTATAACATAATACAATTGGAATATGGTGAATAAATATACTATCGAGCCTCGTTATATAATTTTAATTATTACCAATATATATGAAATATGTGTCATTAATTAATAGTCATTTAACATAGTTTCTTAATGATGTAGTTACATAAAATTTTGTGATGGAGAAGAATAAAAATATTGAAATTGGTTACATCTATTATACCATAATATAATGTGAATATGGTGAATAAATATATTATCTAGAGTGGTTATATAATTTTAATTGTTACCAATGTATATGAAATATGTGCCATTAATTAATAGTCTTTTAACTCAGTTTCTTAATGATGAAGTAACCTAAAATTTGGTGATGGAGAAGAAGAAAAATATTGTAATTGTTTACATCTATTATACGATAATACAATGTGAATATGGTGAATAAATATACTACTGAGAGTCGTTATATGATTTTATTGTTACCAATGTATATAAAATACGTGTCATTAATTAATAGTATTTTAACTTAGTTTCTTAGTGATTAAGTAACCTAACATTCTCTGATGGAGAAGAAGAAAAAATATTGAAAGTGTTTACATCTATTATACCATAATACAATGTGAATATGGTGAATAAATATATTATCAAGCATCGTTATATAATGTTAATTATTACCAATGCATATGAAATATGTTTTATTAATTAACAATCTTTTAACTTAGTTTCCTAATGATGTAGTAACCTTAAATTTGGTGATGGAGAAGAAGAAAAATATTGAAATTGTTTACATCTATTATACCATAATACAAAGTGAATATGGTGAATAAATATACTATTGAGCCTCTTAATATAATTTTAATTATTACCAATGTATATGAAATATGTGTCATTAATTAATAGTCTTTTAATTTAGTTTCTTAATGATGAAGTAACCTAAAATTTGGTGATGGAGAAGAAGAAAAATATTGTAATTGTTTACATCTATTATACGATAATACAATGTGAATATGGTGAATAAATATACTACTGAGAGTCGTTATATGATTTTATTGTTACCAATGTATATAAAATACGTGTCATTAATTAATAGTATTTTAACTTAGTTTCTTAGTGATTAAGTAACCTAACATTCTCTGATGGAGAAGAAGAAAAAATATTGAAAGTGTTTACATCTATTATACCATAATACAATGTGAATATGGTGAATAAATATACTATCAAGAGTCGTTATATAATTTTAATTGTTACCAGTGTATATGAAATATGTATCATTAATTAATAGTCTTTTAACTTAGTTTCTTAGTGATGAAGTAACCTAAAATTTCGTGATGGAGAAGAAGAAAAATATTGAAATTGTTTACATCTATTATACCATAATACAATGTGAATATGGTGAATAAATATACTATCCAGCCTCGTTATACAATTTTAATTATTACCAATGTATATGAAATATGTTTCATTAATTAACAGTCTTTTAACTTAGTTTCCTAGTGATGAAGTAACCTAAAATTTGGTGATGGAGAAGAAGAAAAATATTGAAATTGTTTACATCTATTCTACCATTATATGATGTGAGTATGGTGAATAAATATACTATCGAGGGTCGTTATATAATTTTAATTGTTACCAGTGTATATGAAATTTGTATCATTAATTAATAGTCTTTTAACTTAGTTTCTTAGTGATGAAGTAACCTAAAATTTCGTGATGGAGAAGAAGAAAAATATTGAAATTGTTTACATCTCTTATACCATAATACAATGTGAATATGGTGAATAAATATACTATCGAGCCTCGTTATATAATTTTAATTATTAACAATATATATGAAATATGTGTCATTAATTAATAGTCATTTAACATAGTTTCTTAGTGATGTAGTTACCTAAAATTTGGTGATGGAGAAGAATAAAAATATTGAAATTGGTTACATCTATTATACCATAATATAATGTGAATATGGTGAATAAATATATTATCTAGAGTGGTTATATAACTTTAATTGTTACCAATGTATATGAAATATGTGTCATTAATTAATAGTCTTTTAACTTAGTTTCTTGGGGATGAAGTAACCTAAAATTCTGTGACGGAGAAGAAGAAAAATATTGAAATTGTTTACATCTATTATACCATAATACAATGTGAATATGGTGAATAAATATATTATCAAGCATCTTTATATAATTTTAATTATTACCAATGCATATGAAATATGTTTTATTAATTAACAATCTTTTAACTTAGTTTCCTAATAATGTAGTAACCTTAAATTTGGTGATTGAGAAGAAGAAAAATATTGAAATTGTTTACATCTATTATACCATAATACAAAGTGAATATGGTGAATAAATATACTATTGAGCCTCCTAATATAATTTTAATTATTACCAATGTATATGAAATATGTGTCATTAATTAATAGTCTTTTAATTTAGTTTCTTAATGATGAAGTAACCTAAAATTTGGTGATTGAGAAGAAGAAAAATATTGTAATTTTTTACATCTATTATACGATAATATAATGTGAATATGGTGAATAAATATACTACCGAGAGTCGTTATATGATTTTATTGTTACCAATGTATATAAAATACGTGTCATTAATTAATAGTATTTTAACTTAGTTTCTTAGTGATTAAGTAACCTAACATTCTCTGATGGAGAAGAAGAAAAAATATTGAAAGTGTTTACATCTATTATACAATAATACAATGTGAATATTGTGAATCAATATACTATCGTGCGTCGTGAAATAATTTTTATTATTAACAATGTATATGAAATTGTGTCATTAATCAATAGTCTTTTAATTTAGTTTCTTAATGATGAAGTAACCTAAAATTTGGTGATGGAGTAGAAGAAAAATATTGAAATTGTTTACATCTATTATACCATAATACAATGTGAATATGGTGAATAAATATATTGTCAAGCATCGTTATATAATTTTAATTATTACCAATGTATATGAAATATGTTTCATTAATTAACAATCTTTTAACTTAGTTTCCTAGTGATGAAGTAACCTAAAATTTGGTGATGGAGAAGAAGAAAAATATTGAAATTGTTTACATCTATTCTACCATTATATGATGTGAATATGGTGAATAAATATACTATCGAGAGTCGTTATATAATTTTAATTGTTACCAGTGTATATGAAATATGTATCATTAATTAATAGTCTTTTAACTTAGTTTCTTAGTGATGAAGTAACCTAAAATTTCGTGATGGAGAAGAAGAAAAATATTGAAATTTTTTACATCTATTATAACATAATACAATTGGAATATGGTGAATAAATATACTATCGAGCCTCGTTATATAATTTTAATTATTACCAATATATATGAAATATGTGTCATTAATTAATAGTCATTTAACATAGTTTCTTAATGATGTAGTTACCTAAAATTTGGTGATGGAGAAGAATAAAAATATTGAAATTGGTTACATCTATTATACCATAATATAATGTGAATATGGTGAATAAATATATTATCTAGAGTGGTTATATAATTTTAATTGTTACCAATGTATATGAAATATGTGCCATTAATTAATAGTCTTTTAACTTAGTTTCTTGGGGATGAAGTAACCTAAAATTCTGTGACGGAGAAGAAGAAAAATATTGAAATTGTTTACATCTATTATACCATAATACAATGTGAATATGGTGAATAAATATATTATCAAGCATCTTTATATAATTTTAATTATTACCAATGCATATGAAATATGTTTTATTAATTAACAATCTTTTAACTTAGTTTCCTAATAATGTAGTAACCTTAAATTTGGTGATTGAGAAGAAGAAAAATATTGAAATTGTTTACATCTATTATACCATAATACAAAGTGAATATGGTGAATAAATATACTATTGAGCCTCCTAATATAATTTTAATTATTACCAGTGTATATGAAATATGTGTCATTAATTAATAGTCTTTTAATTTAGTTTCTTAATGATGCAGTAACCTAAAATTTGGTGATTGAGAAGAAGAAAAATATTGTAATTTTTTACATCTATTATACGATAATATAATGTGAATATGGTGAATAAATATACTACCGAGAGTCGTTATATGATTTTATTGTTACCAATGTATATAAAATACGTGTCATTAATTAATAGTATTTTAACTTAGTTTCTTAGTGATTAAGTAACCTAACATTCTCTGATGGAGAAGAAGAAAAAATATTGAAAGTGTTTACATCTATTATACAATAATACAATGTGAATATTGTGAATCAATATACTATCGTGCGTCGTGAAATAATTTTTATTATTAACAATGTATATGAAATTGTGTCATTAATCAATAGTCTTTTAATTTAGTTTCTTAATGATGAAGTAACCTAAAATTTGGTGATGGAGTAGAAGAAAAATATTGAAATTGTTTACATCTATTATACCATAATACAATGTGAATATGGTGAATAAATATATTGTCAAGCATCGTTATATAATTTTAATTATTACCAATGTATATGAAATATGTTTCATTAATTAACAATCTTTTAACTTAGTTTCCTAGTGATGAAGTAACCTAAAATTTGGTGATGGAGAAGAAGAAAAATATTGAAATTGTTTACATCTATTCTACCATTATATGATGTGAATATGGTGAATAAATATACTATCGAGGGTCGTTATATAATTTTAATTGTTACCAGTGTATATGAAATTTGTATCATTAATTAATAGTCTTTTAACTTAGTTTCTTAGTGATGAAGTAACCTAAAATTTCGTGATGGAGAAGAAGAAAAATATTGAAATTGTTTACATCTCTTATACCATAATACAATGTGAATATGGTGAATAAATATACTATCGAGCCTCGTTATATAATTTTAATTATTAACAATATATATGAAATATGTGTCATTAATTAATAGTCATTTAACATAGTTTCTTAGTGATGTAGTTACCTAAAATTTGGTGATGGAGAAGAATAAAAATATTGAAATTGGTTACATCTATTATACCATAATATAATGTGAATATGGTGAATAAATATATTATCTAGAGTGGTTATATAATTTTAATTGTTACCAATGTATATGAAATATGTGTCATTAATTAATAGTCTTTTAACTTAGTTTCTTGGGGATGAAGTAACCTAAAATTCTGTGACGGAGAAGAAGAAAAATATTGAAATTGTTTACATCTATTATACCATAATACAATGTGAATATGGTGAATAAATATATTATCAAGCATCTTTATATAATTTTAATTATTACCAATGCATATGAAATATGTTTTATTAATTAACAATCTTTTAACTTAGTTTCCTAATAATGTAGTAACCTTAAATTTGGTGATTGAGAAGAAGAAAAATATTGAAATTGTTTACATCTATTATACCATAATACAAAGTGAATATGGTGAATAAATATACTATTGAGCCTCCTAATATAATTTTAATTATTACCAATGTATATGAAATATGTGTCATTAATTAATAGTCTTTTAATTTAGTTTCTTAATGATGAAGTAACCTAAAATTTGGTGATTGAGAAGAAGAAAAATATTGTAATTTTTTACATCTATTATACGATAATATAATGTGAATATGGTGAATAAATATACTACCGAGAGTCGTTATATGATTTTATTGTTACCAATGTATATAAAATACGTGTCATTAATTAATAGTATTTTAACTTAGTTTCTTAGTGATTAAGTAACCTAACATTCTCTGATGGAGAAGAAGAAAAAATATTGAAAGTGTTTACATCTATTATACAATAATACAATGTGAATATTGTGAATCAATATACTATCGTGCGTCGTGAAATAATTTTTATTATTAACAATGTATATGAAATTGTGTCATTAATCAATAGTCTTTTAATTTAGTTTCTTAATGATGAAGTAACCTAAAATTTGGTGATGGAGTAGAAGAAAAATATTGAAATTGTTTACATCTATTATACCATAATACAATGTGAATATGGTGAATAAATATATTGTCAAGCATCGTTATATAATTTTAATTATTACCAATGTATATGAAATATGTTTCATTAATTAACAATCTTTTAACTTAGTTTCCTAGTGATGAAGTAACCTAAAATTTGGTGATGGAGAAGAAGAAAAATATTGAAATTGTTTACATCTATTCTACCATTATATGATGTGAATATGGTGAATAAATATACTATCGAGGGTCGTTATATAATTTTAATTGTTACCAGTGTATATGAAATTTGTATCATTAATTAATAGTCTTTTAACTTAGTTTCTTAGTGATGAAGTAACCTAAAATTTCGTGATGGAGAAGAAGAAAAATATTGAAATTGTTTACATCTCTTATACCATAATACAATGTGAATATGGTGAATAAATATACTATCGAGCCTCGTTATATAATTTTAATTATTAACAATATATATGAAATATGTGTCATTAATTAATAGTCATTTAACATAGTTTCTTAGTGATGTAGTTACCTAAAATTTGGTGATGGAGAAGAATAAAAATATTGAAATTGGTTACATCTATTATACCATAATATAATGTGAATATGGTAAATAAATATATTATCTAGAGTGGTTATATAATTTTAATTGTTACCAATGTATATGAAATATGTGTCATTAATTAATAGTCTTTTAACTTAGTTTCTTGGGGATGAAGTAACCTAAAATTCTGTGACGGAGAAGAAGAAAAATATTGAAATTGTTTACATCTATTATACCATAATACAATGTGAATATGGTGAATAAATATATTATCAAGCATCTTTATATAATTTTAATTATTACCAATGCATATGAAATATGTTTTATTAATTAACAATCTTTTAACTTAGTTTCCTAATAATGTAGTAACCTTAAATTTGGTGATTGAGAAGAAGAAAAATATTGAAATTGTTTACATCTATTATACCATAATACAAAGTGAATATGGTGAATAAATATACTATTGAGCCTCCTAATATAATTTTAATTATTACCAATGTATATGAAATATGTGTCATTAATTAATAGTCTTTTAATTTAGTTTCTTAATGATGAAGTAACCTAAAATTTGGTGATTGAGAAGAAGAAAAATATTGTAATTTTTTACATCTATTATACGATAATATAATGTGAATATGGTGAATAAATATACTACCGAGAGTCGTTATATGATTTTATTGTTACCAATGTATATAAAATACGTGTCATTAATTAATAGTATTTTAACTTAGTTTCTTAGTGATTAAGTAACCTAACATTCTCTGATGGAGAAGAAGAAAAAATATTGAAAGTGTTTACATCTATTATACAATAATACAATGTGAATATTGTGAATCAATATACTATCGTGCGTCGTGAAATAATTTTTATTATTAACAATGTATATGAAATTGTGTCATTAATCAATAGTCTTTTAATTTAGTTTCTTAATGATGAAGTAACCTAAAATTTGGTGATGGAGTAGAAGAAAAATATTGAAATTGTTTACATCTATTATACCATAATACAATGTGAATATGGTGAATAAATATATTGTCAAGCATCGTTATATAATTTTAATTATTACCAATGTATATGAAATATGTTTCATTAATTAACAATCTTGTTGTGAATTCAATGCCAATAACAAAGTATAGAATAAGGGAAGAATAAAGAACAAGGAAGAAGAAGAACACAAGAATTGGTTATAACTGCTATTCTTTACTTTCTCTTTGAAAACAAGATTACAAGTTTACAAGAATAACAAATAACCCTCTCACCCTAAATTAGGATTTGCTGTGATGCAATGATGAGAGACTAGTATGCTATTTATAATAAAACCTAACATACTAACTAATGGGCTTTTTCCACAAGGCCCATTATACAAGCTAACTTAATAATCAAGCTAACTTAACAAATTAGGGTTTAAACACTAAAACCTAATTTTAACAAGCATCCTTCGACAGACCCTTCTTCGACTACAGAAGCTACTTCGATCATACTAGAGTTCGATCCAAAATCCCACAAATCTCCACCTTGGACCTAACTCTACAGTATCAAGAGACACTAACTAGCTTTCTTCATGCAGCTTTATCAACTGCATACAGTGGAAAAACTTGCAACTTGGCAATGTTTTGGTGATCATATCAGCGGCATTGTGTTCTGTCGAAACCTTCAGCACTTGGACTTCTCCACGCTCGATTACCCCTCTGACGAAATGCAGCCTCACATCTATGTGCTTGGTTCGCTCATGATAGGCTGAGTTCTTCGACAGGTGTATTGCACTTTGACTATCACATTTAACAGTGATACCTTGACCTTGAAGTTTCAGTTCCTTTGCAAAACCTTCAAGCCACTGTGCTTCTTTCACAGCTTCAGTTAGGGCAATATATTCTGCTTCAGTAGTTGATAAGGCAACAACCTTCTGAAGAGTTGCTTTCCAACTAATTGCTGTACCAAACATAGTGAAAACATATCCAGAAATAGATTTTCTGGAATCCATACAGCCTGCATAATCAGAGTCAACATAGCCTTCGACTGCTGCTTTACTATCTTCACCCAAGGCTCCACCATAAATTAAGACTCTGTTCAGAGACCCATTTATGTACCTTAGAATCCACTTTAACGCTTGCCAGTGAGCCTTTCCAGGATTCGCCATGTACCTGCTTACAAGACTTACTGCATATGCTATGTCGGGTCTAGTACAGACCATAGCATACATCAAAGAGCCAACTATATTAGCATATGGGATGCTATTCATATAGGTTCTTTCAACATCAGTACTGGGACATTGATCAATACTCAGCTTGAATTGAGGGTTGGTTGGAGTCACAACAGGCTTTGAGTTCGACATACCAAACTTGACAAGAATCTTTCGTAGGTATGCCTCTTGAGATAAGCATAATTTCGACTGCTTTCTATCTCTTCGAATGTCAATTCCAAGAATCCTAGATGCAGCTCCCAGATCCTTCATGTCAAACTCCTTATTGAGTTCAGCCTTCACCCTCATTACATCTTCGACATTGTTGCTTGCTATCAGGATATCATCAACATAAAGCAACAAAATAACAAATGAATTTTCAGGTCGAAATCTGGAGTAAACACAATGGTCGAACTGACTTCTAATGAAACCTATGTGTTCCATGAACTTGTCGAATCTCTTATTCCACTGTCGAGGAGATTGTTTAAGTCCATATAAAGATTTCTTCAGTTTGCACACATAATCTTCTTTCCCCTTTTCGACATACCCTTCAGGTTGCCTCATCAGGATTGTTTCATCTAAGTCACCATACAAGAACGCAGTCTTCACATCCATTTGTTCCAGTTCAAGGTCGAACTGAGCCACCATGGCAAGCAACATTCGGATGGACCTGTGCTTCACAACAGGGGAAAATACATCATTGAAGTCGACACCTTCTTTCTGAGTGAAACCCCTTGCGACTAATCTTGCCTTGTACCTTTTCGACATTACTCCTTCAATTCCTTCCTTAACTTTGAAAATCCACTTACAGCTGACTAACCTTGCCCCAACAGGTTTCTTGATTAGTTCCCAAGTGTGATTATCATGAAGAGATTTCATCTCATCATGCATGGCCTTTAGCCATTCAGTCTTCATTCGACTCCTTATAGCTTCCTTATAATCTCTAGGTTCTTCGTCTAGAACTTCACTTGCAGAGATTAAGGCATAAGCTACAAGATCTGCATATCCAAGTCTCTGAGGTGGTTTTATGACTCTTCTTTGCCTATCTCTCGACAATAGGTAGTCATCAACAGTTTCCTCAACATCATCAGAATCTTCTGTTTCTTCTTCGACTTCATCTGGGATACGCATTTCAGCATCAACATGCTCCACCTCAACAGGAATCTCTACCTGTTCCAGCTCTTCGTCAACATCATCAGTTTTCTTCAAAGCCATTTCAGTTTCATTGAAAACTACATCTCGACTGGTGATACACCTCCTGTGACCTGGCTCTAGGCACCATAGCCTATAAGCTTTCACTCCTTCAGGGTATCCCATAAACATGCATTTCAGAGCTCTAGGTTCGACCTTGTCTTGCCTAATGTGAGCATAGGCTACACAGCCAAATACTCTTAGTTTGTCGAGATCTGGTGGATGTCCCGACCAAACTTCTTCAGGTGTCTTCATATCTAACGCTGTCGAAGGACATCTGTTTATCAGATATGCTGCTGTCGAAACAGCCTCAGCCCAAAACACCTTCTTTAATCCCGCACTAGTCAACATGCATCTAACTCTCTCCAAAATAGTTCGATTAAACCTTTCAGCCAAACCATTTTGTTGTGGAGTACCTGCAGTAGTTCTGTGCCTTGCAATACCAGAGGCAACACAAAAACTGTCGAACGCCTCATTGCAAAACTCAAGGCCATTGTCGGTTCTCAACCTCTTTACCTTTCTGCCAGTTTGATTTTCGACAAGAGTCTTCCAGCTTTTGAAATTCTCAAAAGTTTCATCCTTAGTCTTCTGGATGAATACCCATAACTTTCTGGAATAGTCATCTACTATGGATAGAAAATACCTTGCTCCTGAATGTGATGGACACCTTGCAGGCCCCCAAAGATCAGCATGGATGTAATCAAGGGATCCATGTGTTCTTTGTTTGCCTTTGTTGAACTTCATTCTACAGGATTTTCCAAGTACACAGGGTTCACAAAACTTCAGCTTTTCGACTTTGTCTCCACCAAGCAGATTTTGTTTCCCTAATTCAACCAGACCTCTTTCACTGACATGGCCCAATCTCATGTGCCAAATTTCTGTCTTCGACAAAGGTTTCGTGGATGCAACATTTGTCGAACCACTTACAACTTCAGCCTCAAGGGTATACAAGCCTTGTTTCTTCACGCCTCTCAAGACTTCCTTCGACCCTTTCATGACTCTCAGGATACTTTTCTCTCCTTGAAAAACATATCCTTTCTTGTCGAATTCACCAAGAGAAATCAAATTTCTCTTCAAATCAGGTACATACCTGACTTCAGTCAACAATCTTATTGACTCATCATGGAGCTTGAATCTCACAGATCCAACGCCTGCAATCTTGCAAGCTTTGTTGTTTCCCAGCAATACAGATCCACCATCTTGATCACATAATTCCTCGAACAAGTCTTTGTTTGGAGTCATGTGCCAAGTGCATCCAGAATCCATAATCCATTCCTTCGACGAGTTTTTGCTTGAAACCACAAGAACATCAGATGATTCGAAATCATCTTGGACAATAGCTGCGTTGCCATTATCCTTACCTCCATGATCTTTCAGGCGTTCAGGGCACACCTTTCTTGTGTGACCTACTTTCTTACAGTGATAGCATCTAATACCAGATGCATCACCACTATAAGACTTCGACTGATTTTTACCTTTCCTCTTGTCGAATTTTCCTTTAACAGCCAAACCTTCACCAACCGTCGAAGGTTTATGCTCCTTACGTTCGTTCAAGTCCTTCGAGTACAAAGCCGATTGAACTTCTTCAAAGGTCAGGGACTCTCTTCCATACAAGAGGGTTTCTTTGAAGTGAGCATGTGATCTGGGCAGAGCGCACAATAATAACAACGCTTGATCTTCATCATCAATCTTTACATCAATATTTTCAAGATCAAGAATCAGCTTGTTGAACATATCCAACTGCTCAGCCAACACTTTGTCTTCAATCATCTTGAATGAATACAAAGCTTGCTTCAGGTAGAGTCGATTTACCAGAGATTTCGTCATATACAAACTTTCAAGTTTCACCCATAACCCTGATGCCGTCGTCTCCTTTGATACCTGTCGAAGAACCTTATCACCAAGGCTCAACAGAATTGCGCTGTGTGCTTTCTCGATCATGGCCGTCTTCTCTCTTTCTGTTAACGCAGCGTCCATCGACGTTGCTCCCTTCAACGCTTCCAAACATCCCTGCTGAACCAGTAGGGCTTTCATCTTCAAGCGCCAGAGACCGAAATCATTCACTCCGGTGAACTTTTCAATCTCATACTTTGTTGAAGGCATCTTCTCCACGCTCACCGCACCAATTTGTTGTGAATTCAATGCCAATAACAAAGTATAGAATAAGGGAAGAATAAAGAACAAGGAAGAAGAAGAACACAAGAATTGGTTATAACTGCTATTCTTTACTTTCTCTTTGAAAACAAGATTACAAGTTTACAAGAATAACAAATAACCCTCTCACCCTAAATTAGGATTTGCTGTGATGCAATGATGAGAGACTAGTATGCTATTTATAATAAAACCTAACATACTAACTAATGGGCTTTTTCCACAAGGCCCATTATACAAGCTAACTTAATAATCAAGCTAACTTAACAAATTAGGGTTTAAACACTAAAACCTAATTTTAACAAGCATCCTTCGACAGACCCTTCTTCGACTACAGAAGCTACTTCGATCATACTAGAGTTCGATCCAAAATCCCACAAATCTTTTAACTTAGTTTCCTAGTGATGAAGTAACCTAAAATTTGGTGATGGAGAAGAAGAAAAATATTGAAATTGTTTACATCTATTCTACCATTATATGATGTGAATATGGTGAATAAATATACTATCGAGAGTCGTTATATAATTTTAATTGTTACCAGTGTATATGAAATATGTATCATTAATTAATAGTCTTTTAACTTAGTTTCTTAGTGATGAAGTAACCTAAAATTTCGTGATGGAGAAGAAGAAAAATATTGAAATTTTTTACATCTATTATAACATAATACAATTGGAATATGGTGAATAAATATACTATCGAGCCTCGTTATATAATTTTAATTATTACCAATATATATGAAATATGTGTCATTAATTAATAGTCATTTAACATAGTTTCTTAATGATGTAGTTACCTAAAATTTGGTGATGGAGAAGAATAAAAATATTGAAATTGGTTACATCTATTATACCATAATATAATGTGAATATGGTGAATAAATATATTATCTAGAGTGGTTATATAATTTTAATTGTTACCAATGTATATGAAATATGTGCCATTAATTAATAGTCTTTTAACTCAGTTTCTTAATGATGAAGTAACCTAAAATTTGGTGATGGAGAAGAAGAAAAATATTGAAATTGTTTACATCTATTATACCATAAGACAATGTGAATATGGTGAATAAATATATTATCAAGCATCGTTATATAATGTTAATTATTACCAATGCATATGAAATATGTTTTATTAATTAACAATCTTTTAACTTAGTTTCCTAATGATGTAGTAACCTTAAATTTGGTGATGGAGAAGAAGAAAAATATTGAAATTGTTTACATCTATTATACCATAATACAAAGTGAATATGGTGAATAAATATACTATTGAGCCTCTTAATATAATTTTAATTATTACCAATGTATATGAAATATGTGTCATTAATTAATAGTCTTTTAATTTAGTTTCTTAATGATGAAGTAACCTAAAATTTGGTGATGGAGAAGAAGAAAAATATTGTAATTGTTTACATCTATTATACGATAATACAATGTGAATATGGTGAATAAATATACTACTGAGAGTCGTTATATGATTTTATTGTTACCAATGTATATAAAATACGTGTCATTAATTAATAGTATTTTAACTTAGTTTCTTAGTGATTAAGTAACCTAACATTCTCTGATGGAGAAGAAGAAAAAATATTGAAAGTGTTTACATCTATTATACAATAATACAATGTGAATATGGTGAATAAATATACTATCAAGAGTCGTTATATAATTTTAATTGTTACCAATGTATATGAAATATGTATAATTAATTAATAGTCTTTTAACTTAGTTTCTTAGTGATGAAGTAACCTAAAATTTCGTGATGGAGAAGAAGAAAAATATTGAAATTGTTTACATCTATTATACCATAATACAATGTGAATATGGTGAATAAATATACTATCCAGCCTAGTTATACAATTTTAATTATTACCAATGTATATGAAATATGTTTCATTAATTAACACTCTTTTAACTTACTTTCCTAGTGATGAAGTAACCTAAAATTTTGTGATGGAGAAGAAGAAAAATATTGAAATTGTTTACATCTATTCTACCATTATATGATGTGAATATGGTGAATAAATATACTATCGAGAGTCGTTATATAATTTTAATTGTTACTAGTGTATATGAAATATGTATCATTAATTAATAGTCTTTTAACTTAGTTTCTTAGTGATGAAGTAACCTAAAATTATGTGATGGAGAAGAAGAAAAATATTGAAATTGTTTACATCTATTATAGCATAATACAAAGTGAATATGGTGAATAAATATACTATCGAGCCTCCTTATATAATTTTAATTATTACCAATGTATATGAAATATGTGTCATTAATTAATAGTCTTTTAATTCAGTTTCTTAATGATGAAGTAACCCAAAATTTGGTGACGGAGAAGAAGAAAAATATTGAAATTGTTTACATCTATTATACCATAGTACAATGTGTATATGGTGAATAAATATATTATCAAGCATCGTTATATAATTTTAATTATTACCAATGCATATGAAATATGTTTTATTAATTAACAATCTTTTAACTTAGTTTCCTAATGATGTAGTAACCTTAAATTTGGTGATGGAGAAGAAGAAAAATATTGAAATTGTTTACATCTATTATACCATAATACAAAGTGAATATGGTGAATAAATATATTATTGAGCCTCATATTATAATTTTAATTATTACCAATGTATATGAAACATGTGTCATTAATTAATAGTCTTTTAATTTAGTTTCTTAATGATGAAGTAACCTAAAATTTGGTGATGGAGAAGAAGAAAAATATTGTAATTGTTTACATCTATTATACGATAATACAATGTGAATATGGTGAATAAATATACTACCGAGAGTCGTTATATGATTTTATTGTTACCGATGTATATAAAATACGTGTCATTAATTAATAGTATTTTAACTTAGTTTCTTAGTGATTAAGTAACCTAACATTCTCTGATGGAGAAGAAGAAAAATTATTGAAAGTGTTTACATCTATTATACAATAATACAATGTGAATATTGTGAATCAATATACTATCGTGCGTCGTGAAATAATTTTTATTATTAACAATGTATACGAAATATGTGTCATTAATCAATAGTCTTTTAATTTAGTTTCTTAATGATGAAGTAACCTAAAATTTGGTGATGGAGTAGAAGAAAAATATTGAAATTGTTTACATCTATTATACCATAATACAATGTGAATATGGTGAATAAATATATTGTCAAGCATCGTTATATAATTTTAATTATTACCAATGTATATGAAATATGTTTCATTAATTAACAGTCTTTTAACTTAGTTTCCTAGTGATGAAGTAACCTAAAATTTGGTGATGGAGAAGAAGAAAAATATTGAAATTGTTTACATCTATTCTACCATTATATTATGTGAATATGGTGAATAAATATACTATCGAGAGTCGTTATATAATTTAAATTGTTACCAGTGTATATGAAATATGTATCATTAATTAATAGTCTTTTAACTTAGTTTCTTAGTGATGAAGTAACCTAAAATTTCGTGATGGAGAAGAAGAAAAATATTGAAATTGTTTACATCTATTATAACATAATACAATGTGAATATGGTGAATAAATATACTATCGAGGCTCGTTATATAATTTTAATTATTACCAATATATATGAAATATGTGTCATTAATTAATAGTCATTTAACATAGTTTCTTGATGATGTAGTTACCTAAAATTTGGTGATGGAGAAGAATAAAAATATTGAAATTGGTTACATCTATTATACCATAATATAATGTGAATATGGTGAATAAATAAATTATCTAGAGTGGTTATATCATTTTAATTGTTACCAATGTATATGAAATATGTGTCATTAATTAATAGTCTTTTAACTTAGTTTCTTGGGGATGAAGTAACCTAAAATTCTGTGATGGAGAAGAAGAAAAATATTGAAATTGTTTACATCTATTATACCATAATACAAAGTGAATATGGTGAATAAATATACTATCGAGCCTCCTTATATAATTTTAATTATTACCAATGTATATGAAATATGTGTCATTAATTAATAGTCTTTTAATTCAGTTTCTTAATGATGAAGTAACCTAAAATTTGGTGATGGAGAAGAAGAAAAATATTGAAATTGTTTACATCTATTATACCATAATACAATGTGAATATGGTGAATAAATATATTATCAAGCATCGTTATATAATTTTAATTATTACCAATGCATATGAAATATGTTTTATTAATTAACAATCTTTTAACTTAGTTTCCTAATGATGTAGTAACCTTAAATTTGGTGATGGAGAAGAAGAAAAATATTGAAATTGTTTACATCTATTATACCATAATACAAAGTGAATATGGTGAATAAATATATTATTGAGCCTCATATTATAATTTTAATTATTACCAATGTATATGAAACATGTGTCATTAATTAATAGTCTTTTAATTTAGTTTCTTAATGATGAAGTAACCTAAAATTTGGTGATGGAGAAGAAGAAAAATATTGTAATTGTTTACATCTATTATACGATAATACAATGTGAATAAGGTGAATAAATATACTACCGAGAGTCGTTATATGATTTTATTGTTACCGATGTATATAAAATACGTGTCATTAATTAATAGTATTTTAACTTAGTTTCTTAGTGATTAAGTAACCTAACATTCTCTGATGGAGAAGAAGAAAAATTATTGAAAGTGTTTACATCTATTATACAATAATACAATGTGAATATTGTGAATCAATATACTATCGTGCGTCGTGAAATAATTTTTATTATTAACAATGTATACGAAATATGTGTCATTAATCAATAGTCTTTTAATTTAGTTTCTTAATGATGAAGTAACCTAAAATTTGGTGATGGAGTAGAAGAAAAATATTGAAATTGTTTACATCTATTATACCATAATACAATGTGAATATGGTGAATAAATATATTGTCAAGCATCGTTATATAATTTTAATTATTACCAATGTATATGAAATATGTTTCATTAATTAACAGTCTTTTAACTTAGTTTCCTAGTGATGAAGTAACCTAAAATTTGGTGATGGAGAAGAAGAAAAATATTGAAATTGTTTACATCTATTCTACCATTATATTATGTGAATATGGTGAATAAATATACTATCGAGAGTCGTTATATAATTTAAATTGTTACCAGTGTATATGAAATATGTATCATTAATTAATAGTCTTTTAACTTAGTTTCTTAGTGATGAAGTAACCTAAAATTTCGTGATGGAGAAGAAGAAAAATATTGAAATTGTTTACATCTATTATAACATAATACAATGTGAATATGGTGAATAAATATACTATCGAGGCTCGTTATATAATTTTAATTATTACCAATATATATGAAATATGTGTCATTAATTAATAGTCATTTAACATAGTTTCTTGATGATGTAGTTACCTAAAATTTGGTGATGGAGAAGAATAAAAATATTGAAATTGGTTACATCTATTATACCATAATATAATGTGAATATGGTGAATAAATATATTATCTAGAGTGGTTATATCATTTTAATTGTTACCAATGTATATGAAATATGTGTCATTAATTAATAGTCTTTTAACTTAGTTTCTTGGGGATGAAGTAACCTAAAATTCTGTGATGGAGAAGAAGAAAAATATTGAAATTGTTTACATCTATTATACCATAATACAAAGTGAATATGGTGAATAAATATACTATCGAGCCTCCTTATATAATTTTAATTATTACCAATGTATATGAAATATGTGTCATTAATTAATAGTCTTTTAATTCAGTTTCTTAATGATGAAGTAACCTAAAATTTGGTGATGGAGAAGAAGAAAAATATTGAAATTGTTTACATCTATTATACCATAATACAATGTGAATATGGTGAATAAATATATTATCAAGCATCGTTATATAATTTTAATTATTACCAATGCATATGAAATATGTTTTATTAATTAACAATCTTTTAACTTAGTTTCCTAATGATGTAGTAACCTTAAATTTGGTGATGGAGAAGAAGAAAAATATTGAAATTGTTTACATCTATTATACCATAATACAAAGTGAATATGGTGAATAAATATACTATTGAGCCTTTAATATAATTTTAATTATTACCAATGTATATGAAATATGTGTCATTAATCAATAGTCTTTTAATTTAGTTTCTTAATGATGAAGTAACCTAAAATTTGGTGATGGAGAAGAAGTAAAATATTGAAATTGTTTACATCTATTATACCATAATACAATGTGAATATGGTGAATAAATATATTATCAAGCATCGTTATATAATTTTAATTATTACCAATGTATATGAAATATGTTTCATTAATTAACAATCTTTTAACTTAGTTTCCTAGTGATGAAGTAACCTAAAATTTGGTGATGGAGAAGAAGAAAAATATTGAAATTGTTTACATCTATTCTTCCATTATATGATGTGAATATGGTGAATAAATATACTATCGAGAGTCGTTATATAATTTTAATTGTTACCAGTGTATATGAAATATGTATCATTAATTAATAGTCTTTTAACTTAGATTCTTAGTGATGAAGTAACCTAAAATTTCGTGATGGAGAAGAAGAAAAATATTGAAATTGGTTACATCTATTATACCATAATATAATGTGAATATGGTGAATAAATATATTATCTAGAGTGGTTATATAATTTTAATTGTTACCAATGTATATGAAATATGTGTCATTAATTAATAGTCTTTTAACTTAGTTTCTTGGGGATGAAGTAACCTAAAATTCTGTGATGGAGAAGAAGAAAAATATTGAAATTGTTTACATCTATTATAGCATAATACAAAGTGAATATGGTGAATAAATATACTATCGAGCCTCCTTATATAATTTTAATTATTACCAATGTATATGAAATATGTGTCATTAATTAATAGTCTTTTAATTCAGTTTCTTAATGATGAAGTAACCCAAAATTTGGTGATGGAGAAGAAGAAAAATATTGAAATTGTTTACATCTATTATACCATAGTACAATGTGTATATGGTGAATAAATATATTATCAAGCATCGTTATATAATTTTAATTATTACCAATGCATATGAAATATGTTTTATTAATTAACAATCTTTTAACTTAGTTTCCTAATGATGTAGTAACCTTAAATTTGGTGATGGAGAAGAAGAAAAATATTGAAATTGTTTACATCTATTATACCATAATACAAAGTGAATATGGTGAATAAATATATTATTGAGCCTCATATTATAATTTTAATTATTACCAATGTATATGAAACATGTGTCATTAATTAATAGTCTTTTAATTTAGTTTCTTAATGATGAAGTAACCTAAAATTTGGTGATGGAGAAGAAGAAAAATATTGTAATTGTTTACATCTATTATACGATAATACAATGTGAATATGGTGAATAAATATACTACCGAGAGTCGTTATATGATTTTATTGTTACCGATGTATATAAAATACGTGTCATTAATTAATAGTATTTTAACTTAGTTTCTTAGTGATTAAGTAACCTAACATTCTCTGATGGAGAAGAAGAAAAAATATTGAAAGTGTTTACATCTATTATACAATAATACAATGTGAATATTGTGAATCAATATACTATCGTGCGTCGTGAAATAATTTTTATTATTAACAATGTATACGAAATATGTGTCATTAATCAATAGTCTTTTAATTTAGTTTCTTAATGATGAAGTAACCTAAAATTTGGTGATGGAGTAGAAGAAAAATATTGAAATTGTTTACATCTATTATACCATAATACAATGTGAATATGGTGAATAAATATATTGTCAAGCATCGTTATATAATTTTAATTATTACCAATGTATATGAAAAATGTTTCATTAATTAACAGTCTTTTAACTTAGTTTCCTAGTGATGAAGTAACCTAAAATTTGGTGATGGAGAAGAAGAAAAATATTGAAATTGTTTACATCTATTCTACAATTAAATTATGTGAATATGGTGAATAAATATACTATCGAGAGTCGTTATATAATTTAAATTGTTACCAGTGTATATGAAATATGTATCATTAATTAATAGTCTTTTAACTTAGTTTCTTAGTGATGAAGTAACCTAAAATTTCGTGATGGAGAAGAAGAAAAATATTGAAATTGTTTACATCTATTATAACATAATACAATGTGAATATGGTGAATAAATATACTATCGAGGCTCGTTATATAATTTTAATTATTACCAATATATATGAAATATGTGTCATTAATTAATAGTCATTTAACATAGTTTCTTAATGATGTAGTTACCTAAAATTTGGTGATGGAGAAGAATAAAAATATTGAAATTGGTTACATCTATTATACCATAATATAATGTGAATATGGTGAATAAATATATTATCTAGAGTGGTTATATAATTTTAATTGTTACCAATGTATATGAAATATGTGTCATTAATTAATAGTCTTTTAACTTAGTTTCTTGGGGATGAAGTAACCTAAATTTCTGTGATGGAGAAGAAGAAAAATATTGAAATTGTTTACATCTATTATACCATAATACAAAGTGAATATGGTGAATAAATATACTATCGAGCCTCCTTATATAATTTTAATTATTACCAATGTATATGAAATATGTGTCATTAATTAATAGTCTTTTAATTCAGTTTCTTAATGATGAAGTAACCTAAAATTTGGTGATGGAGAAGAAGAAAAATATTGAAATTGTTTACATCTATTATACCATAATACAATGTGAATATGGTGAATAAATATATTATCAAGCATCGTTATATAATTTTAATTATTACCAATGCATATGAAATATGTTTTATTAATTAACAATCTTTTAACTTAGTTTCCTAATGATGTAGTAACCTTAAATTTGGTGATGGAGAAGAAGAAAAATATTGAAATTGTTTACATCTATTATACCATAATACAAAGTGAATATGGTGAATAAATATACTATTGAGCCTTTAATATAATTTTAATTATTACCAATGTATATGAAATATGTGTCATTAATCAATAGTCTTTTAATTTAGTTTCTTAATGATGAAGTAACCTAAAATTTGGTGATGGAGAAGAAGTAAAATATTGAAATTGTTTACATCTATTATACCATAATACAATGTGAATATGGTGAATAAATATATTATCAAGCATCGTTATATAATTTTAATTATTACCAATGTATATGAAATATGTTTCATTAATTAACAATCTTTTAACTTAGTTTCCTAGTGATGAAGTAACCTAAAATTTGGTGATGGAGAAGAAGAAAAATATTGAAATTGTTTACATCTATTCTTCCATTATATGATGTGAATATGGTGAATAAATATACTATCGAGAGTCGTTATATAATTTTAATTGTTACCAGTGTATATGAAATATGTATCATTAATTAATAGTCTTTTAACTTAGTTTCTTAGTGATGAAGTAACCTAAAATTTCGTGATGGAGAAGAAGAAAAATATTGAAATTGTTTACATCTATTATAACATAATACAATGTGAATATGGTGAATAAATATACTATCGAGGCTCGTTATATAATTTTAATTATTACCAATATATATGAAATATGTGTCATTAATTAATAGTCATTTAACATAGTTTCTTAATGATGTAGTTACCTAAAATTTGGTGATGGAGAAGAATAAAAATATTGAAATTGGTTACATCTATTATACCATAATATAATGTGAA
The DNA here is from genome assembly GCA_948472305.1 of Vicia faba. Taxonomy (NCBI): domain Eukaryota; kingdom Viridiplantae; phylum Streptophyta; class Magnoliopsida; order Fabales; family Fabaceae; genus Vicia; species Vicia faba. The sequence continues at coordinate 57,011 of CATIWC010003002.1, forward strand.
TATGGTGAATAAATATATTATCTAGAGTGGTTATATAATTTTAATTGTTACCAATGTATATGAAATATGTGTCATTAATTAATAGTCTTTTAACTTAGTTTCTTGGGGATGAAGTAACCTAAATTTCTGTGATGGAGAAGAAGAAAAATATTGAAATTGTTTACATCTATTATACCATAATACAAAGTGAATATGGTGAATAAATATACTATCGAGCCTCCTTATATAATTTTAATTATTACCAATGTATATGAAATATGTGTCATTAATTAATAGTCTTTTAATTCAGTTTCTTAATGATGAAGTAACCTAAAATTTGGTGATGGAGAAGAAGAAAAATATTGAAATTGTTTACATCTATTATACCATAATACAATGTGAATATGGTGAATAAATATATTATCAAGCATCGTTATATAATTTTAATTATTACCAATGCATATGAAATATGTTTTATTAATTAACAATCTTTTAACTTAGTTTCCTAATGATGTAGTAACCTTAAATTTGGTGATGGAGAAGAAGAAAAATATTGAAATTGTTTACATCTATTATACCATAATACAAAGTGAATATGGTGAATAAATATACTATTGAGCCTTTAATATAATTTTAATTATTACCAATGTATATGAAATATGTGTCATTAATCAATAGTCTTTTAATTTAGTTTCTTAATGATGAAGTAACCTAAAATTTGGTGATGGAGAAGAAGTAAAATATTGAAATTGTTTACATCTATTATACCATAATAAAATGTGAATATGGTGAATAAATATATTATCAAGCATCGTTATATAATTTTAATTATTACCAATGTATATGAAATATGTTTCATTAATTAACAATCTTTTAACTTAGTTTCCTAGTGATGAAGTAACCTAAAATTTGGTGATGGAGAAGAAGAAAAATATTGAAATTGTTTACATCTATTCTTCCATTATATGATGTGAATATGGTGAATAAATATACTATCGAGAGTCGTTATATAATTTTAATTGTTACCAGTGTATATGAAATATGTATCATTAATTAATAGCCTTTTAACTTAGATTCTTAGTGATGAAGTAACCTAAAATTTCGTGATGGAGAAGAAGAAAAATATTGAAATTGGTTACATCTATTATACCATAATATAATGTGAATATGGTGAATAAATATATTATCTAGAGTGGTTATATAATTTTAATTGTTACCAATGTATATGAAATATGTGTCATTAATTAATAGTCTTTTAACTTAGTTTCTTGGGGATGAAGTAACCTAAAATTCTGTGATGGAGAAGAAGAAAAATATTGAAATTGTTTACATCTATTATACCATAATACAAAGTGAATATGGTGAATAAATATACTATCGAGCCTCCTTATATAATTTTAATTATTACCAATGTATATGAAATATGTGTCATTAATTAATAGTCTTTTAATTCAGTTTCTTAATGATGAAGTAACCTAAAATTTGGTGATGGAGAAGAAGAAAAATATTGAAATTGTTTACATCTATTATACCATAATACAATGTGAATATGGTGAATAAATATATTATCAAGCATCGTTATATAATTTTAATTATTACCAATGCATATGAAATATGTTTTATTAATTAACAATCTTTTAACTTAGTTTCCTAATGATGTAGTAACCTTAAATTTGGTGATGGAGAAGAAGAAAAATATTGAAATTGTATACATCTATTATACCATAATAAAAAGTGAATATGGTGAATAAATATACTATTGAGCCTCCTAATATAATTTTAATTATTACCAATGTATATGAAATATGTGTCATTAATTAATAGTCTTTTAATTTAGTTTCTTAATGATGAAGTAATCTAAAATTTGGGGATGGAGAAGAAGAAAAATATTGTAATTGTTTATATCTATTATACGATAATACAATGTGAATATGGTGAATAAATATACTACTGAGAGTCTTTATATGATTTTATTGTTACCAATGTATATAAAATACGTGTCATTAATTAATAGTATTTTACCTTAGTTTCTTAGTGATTAAGTAACCTAACATTCTCTGATGGAGAAGAAGAAAAAATATTGAAAGTGTTTACATCTATTATACAATAATACAATGTGAATATTGTGAATCAATATACTATCGTGCGGCGTGAAATAATTTTTATTATTAACAATGTATACGAAATATGTGTCATTAATCAATAGTCTTTTAATTTAGTTTCTTAATGATGAAGTAACCTAAAATTTGGTGATGGAGAAGAAGTAAAATATTGAAATTGTTTACATCTATTATACCATAATACAATGTGAATATGGTGAATAAATATATTATCAAGCTTCGTTATATAATTTTAATTATTACCAATGTATATGAAATATGTTTCAATAATTTACAATCTTTTATCTTAATTTCCTAGTGATGAAGTAACATAAAATTTGGTGATGGAGAAGAAGAAAAATATTGAAATTGTTTACATCTATTCTTCCATTATATGATGTGAATATGGTGAATAAATATACTATCGAGAGTCGTTATATAATTTTAATTGTTACCAGTGTATATGAAATATGTATCATTAATTAATAGTCTTTTAACTTAGTTTCTTAGTGATGAAGTAACCTAAAACTTCGTGATGGAGAAGAAGAAAAATATTGAAAGTGTTTACATCAATTATACAATAATACAATTTGAATATGGTGAATAATTATACTATCAAGAGTCGTTATATAATTTTAATTGTTACCAGTGTATATGAAATATGTATCATTAATTAATAGTCCTTTAACTTAGTTTCTTAGTGATGAAGTAACCTAAAATTTCGTGATGGAGAAGAAGAAAAATATTGAAATTGGTTACATCTATTATACCATAATATAATGTGAATATGGTGAATAAATATATTATCTAGAGTGGTTATATAATTTTAATTGTTACCAATGTATATGAAATATGTGTCATTAATTAATAGTCTTTTAACTTAGTTTCTTGGGGATGAAGTAACCTAAAATTCTGTGATGGAGAAGAAGAAAAATATTGAAATTGTTTACATCTATTATACCATAATACAAAGTGAATATGGTGAATAAATATACTATCGAGCCTCCTTATATAATTTTAATTATTACCAATGTATATGAAATATGTGTCATTAATTAATAGTCTTTTAATTCAGTTTCTTAATGATGAAGTAACCTAAAATTTGGTGATGGAGAAGAAGAAAAATATTGAAATTGTTTACATCTATTATACCATAATACAATGTGAATATGGTGAATAAATATATTATCAAGCATCGTTATATAATTTTAATTATTACCAATGCATATGAAATATGTTTTATTAATTAACAATCTTTTAACTTAGTTTCCTAATGATGTAGTAACCTTAAATTTGGTGATGGAGAAGAAGAAAAATATTGAAATTGTTTACATCTATTATACCATAATACAAAGTGAATATGGTGAATAAATATAATATTGAGCCTCCTAATATAATTTTAATTATTACCAATGTATATGAAATATGTGTCATTAAATAATTGTCTTTTAATTTAGTTTCTTAATGATGAAGTAATCTAAAATTTGGTGATGGAGAAGAAGAAAAATATTGTAATTGTTTACATCTATTATACGATAATACAATGTGAATATGGTGAATAAATATACTACCGAGAGTCGTTATATGATTTTATTGTTACCAATGTATATAAAATACGTGTCATTAATTAATAGTATTTTACCTTAGTTTCTTATGATTAAGTAACCTAAGATTCTCTGATGGAGAAGAAGAAAAAATATTGAAAGTGTTTACATCTATTATACAATAATACAATGTGAATATTGTGAATCAATATACTATCGTGCGGCGTGAAATAATTTTTATTATTAACAATGTATACGAAATATGTGTCATTAATCAATAGTCTTTTAATTTAGTTTCTTAATGATGAAGTAACCTATAATTTGGTGATGGAGAAGAAGTAAAATATTGAAATTGTTTACATCTATTATACCATAATACAATGTGAATATGGTGAATAAATATATTATCAAGCATCGTTATATAATTTTAATTATTACCAATGTATATGAAATATGTTTCATTAATTAACAATATTTTAACTTAGTTTCCTAGTGATGAAGTAACCTAAAATTTGGTGATGGAGAAGAAGAAAAATATTGAAATTCTTTACATCTATTCTTCCATTATATGATGTGAATATGGTAAATAAATATACTATCGAGAGTCGTTATATAATTTTAATTGTTACCAGTGTATATGAAATATGTATCATTAATTAATAGTCTTTTAACTTAGTTTCTTAGTGATGAAGTAACCTAAAATTTCGTGATGGAGAAGAAGAAAAATATTGAAAGTGTTTACATCTATTATACAATAATACAATGTGAATATGGTGAATAAATATACTATCAAGAGTCGTTATATAATTTTAATTGTTACCAGTGTATATGAAATATGTATCATTAATTAATAGTCTTTTAACTTAGTTTCTTAGTGATGAAGTAACCTAAAATTTCGTGATGGAGAAGAAGAAAAATATTGAAATATTTTACATCTATTATACCATAATACAAAGTGAATATGGTGAATAAATATACTATCGAGCCTCCTTATATAATTTTAATTATTACCAATGTATATGAAATATGTGTCATTAATTAATAGTCTTTTAATTCAGTTTCTTAATGATGAAGTAACCTAAAATTTGGTGATGGAGAAGAAGAAAAATATTGAAATTGTTTACATCTATTATACCATAATACAATGTGAATATGGTGAATAAATATATTATCAAGCATCGTTATAAAATTTTAATTATTACCAATGCATATGAAATATGTTTTATTAATTAACAATCTTTTAACTTAGTTTCCTAATGATGTAGTAACCTTAAATTTGGTGATGGAGAAGAAGAAAAATATTGAAATTGTTTACATCTATTATACCATAATACAAAGTGAATATGGTGAATAAATATACTATTGAGCCTCCTAATATAATTTTAATTATTACCAATGTATATGAAATATGTGTCATTAAATAATTGTCTTTTAATTTAGTTTCTTAATGATGAAGTAATCTAAAATTTGGTGATGGAGAAGAAGAAAAATATTGTAATTGTTTACATCTATTATACGATAATAGAATGTGAATATGGTGAATAAATATACTACCGAGAGTCGTTATATGATTTTATTGTTACCAATGTATATAAAATACGTGTCATTAATTAATAGTATTTTACCTTAGTTTCTTAGTGATTAAGTAACCTAAGATTCTCTGCTGGAGAAGAAGAAAAAATATTGAAAGTGTTTACATCTATTATACAATAATACAATGTGAATATTGTGAATCAATATACTATCGTGCGGCGTGAAATAATTTTTATTATTAACAATGTATACGAAATATGTGTCATTAATCAATAGTCTTTTAATTTAGTTTCTTAATGATGAAGTAACCTAAAATTTGGTGATGGAGAAGAAGTAAAATATTGAAATTGTTTACATCTATTATACCATAATACAATGTGAATATGGTGAATAAATATATTATCAAGCATCGTTATATAATTTTAATTAATACCAATGTATATGAAATATGTTTCATTAATTAACAATATTTTAACTTAGTTTCCTAGTGATGAAGTAACCTAAAATTTGGTGATGGAGAAGAAGAAAAATATTGAAATTGTTTACATCTATTCTTCCATTGTATGATGTGAATATGGTAAATAAATATACTATCGAGAGTCGTTATATAATTTTAATTGTTACCAGTGTATATGAAATATGTATCATTAATTAATAGTCTTTTAACTTAGTTTCTTAGTGATGAAGTAACCTAAAATTTCGTGATGGAGAAGAAGAAAAATATTGAAAGTGTTTACATCTATTATACAATAATACAATGTGAATATGGTGAATAAATATACTATCAAGAGTCGTTATATAATTTTAATTGTTACGAGTGTATATGAAATATGTATCATTAATTAATAGTCTTTTAACTTAGTTTCTTAGTGATGAAGTAAACTAAAATTTCGTGATGGAGAAGAAGAAAAATATTGAAATATTTTACATTTATTATACCATATTACAATGTGAATATGGTGAATAAATATACTATCCAGCCTCGTTATATAATTTTAATTATTACCAATGTATATGAAATATGTTTCATTAATTAACAACCTTTTAACTTAGTTTCCTAGTGATGAAGTAACCTAAAATTTGGTGATGAGAAGAAGAAAAATATTGAAATTGTTTACATCTATTCTACCATTATATGATGTGAATATGTTGAATAAATATACTATTGAGAGTCGTTATATAATTTTAATTGTTACCAGTGTATATGAAATATGTATCATTAATTAATAGTCTTTTAACTTAGTTTCTTAGTGATGAAGTAACCTAAAATTTCGTGATGGAGAAGAAGAAAAATATTGAAATTGGTTACATCTATTATACCATAATATAATGTGAATATGGTGAATAAATATATTATCTAGAGTGGTTATATAATTTTAATTGTTACCAATGTATATGAAATATGTGTCATTAATTAATAGTCTTTTAACTTAGTTTCTTGGGGATGAAGTAACCTAAAATTATGTGATGGAGAAGAAGAAAAATATTGAAATTATTTACATCTATTATACCATAATACAAAGTGAATATGGTGAATAAATATACTATCGAGCCTCCTTATATAATTTTAATTATTACCAATGTATATGAAATATGTGTCATTAATTAATAGTCTTTTAATTCAGTTTCTTAATGATGAAGTAACCTAAAATTTGGTGATGGAGAAGAAGAAAAATATTGAAATTGTTTACATCTATTATACCATAATACAATGTGAATATGGTGAATAAATATATTATCAAGCATCGTTATATAATTTTAATTATTACCAATGCATATGAAATATGTTTTATTATATAACAATCTTTTAACTTAGTTTCCTAATGATGTAGTAACCTTAAATTTGGTGATGGAGAAGAAGAAAAATATTGAAATTGTTTACATCTATTATACCATAAAACAAAGTGAATATGGTGAATAAATATACTATTGAGCCTCCTAATATAATTTTAATTATTACCAATGTATATGAAATATGTGTCATTAATTAATAGTCTTTTAATTTAGTTTCTTAATGATGAAGTAATCTAAAATTTGGTGATGGAGAAGAAGAAAAATATTGTAATTGTTTACATCTATTATACGATAATACAATGTGAATATGGTGAATAAATATACTACCGAGAGTCGTTATATGATTTGATTGTTACCAATGTATATAAAATACGTGTCATTAATTAATAGTATTTTACCTTAGTTTCTTAGTGATTAAGTAACCTAACATTCTCTGATGGAGAAGAAGAAAAAATATTGAAAGTGTTTACATCTATTATACAATAATACAATGTGAATATTGTGAATCAATATACTATCGTGCGGCGTGAAATAATTTTTATTATTAACAATGTATACGAAATATGTGTCATTAATCAATAGTCTTTTAATTTAGTTTCTTAATGATGAAGTAACCTGAAATTTTGTGATGGAGAAGAAGAAAAATATTGAAATTGTTTACATCTATTATACCATAATACAATGTGAATATGGTCAATAAATATACTATCGAGAGTGGTTATATAATATTAATTTTTACCAATGTATATGAAATATGGGTCATTAAATAATAGTCTTTTAAATTAGTTTCTTAGTGATGAAGTAACCTAAAATTCTGTGATGGAGAAGAAGAAAAATATTGAAATTGTTTACATCTATTATACCATAATACAAAGTGAATATGGTGAATAAATATACTATTGAGCCTCCTTATATAATTTTAATTATTACGAATGTATATGAAATATGTGTCATTAATTAATAATCTTTTAATTTAGTTTCTTAATGATGAAGTAACCTAAAATTTGGTGATGGAGAAGAAGAAAAATATTGAAATTGTTTACATCTATTATACCATAATACAATGTGAATATGGTGAATAAATATATTATCAAGCATCGTTATATAATTTTACTTATTACCAATGTATATGAAATATGTTTCATTAATTAACAGTCTTTTAACTTAGTTTCCTAGTGATGTAGTAACCTAAAATTTGGTGATGGAGAAGAAGAAAAATATTGAAATTGTTTACATCTATTCTTCCATTATATGATGTGAATATGGTGAATAAATATACTATCGAGAGTCCTTATATAATTTTAATTGTTACCAGTGTATATGAAATATGTATCATTAATTAATAGTCTTTTAACTTAGTTACTTAGTGATGAAGTAACCTAAAATTTCGTGATGGAGAAGAATAAAAATATTGAAATTGTTTACATCTATTATACAATAATACAATATGAATATGGTGAATAAATATACTATCGAGAGTCGTTATATAATTTTATTGTTACCAGTGTATATAAAATATGTGTCATTAATTAATAGTATTTTAACTTAGTTTCTTAGTGATTAAGTAACCTAACATTCTGTGATGGAGAAGAAGAAAAAATATTGAAAGTGTTTACATCTATTATACAATAATACAATGTGAATATTGTGAATCAATATACTATCGTGCGTCGTGATATAATTTTTATTATTAACAATGTATACGAAATATGTGTCATTAATCAATAGTCTTTTAATTTAGTTTCTTAATGATGAAGTAACCTGAAATTTTGTGATGGAGAAGAAGAAAAATATTGAAATTGTTTACATCTATTATACCATAATACAATGTGAATATGGTCAATAAATATACTATCGAGAGTGGTTATATAATATTAATTTTTACCAATGTATATGAAATATGGGTCATTAATTAATAGTCTTTTAAATTAGTTTCTTAGTGATGAAGTAACCTAAAATTCTGTGATGGAGAAGAAGAAAAATATTGAAATTGTTTACATCTATTATACCACAATACAAAGTGAATATGGTGAATAAATATACTATTGAGCCTCCTTATATAATTTTAATTATTACGAATGTATATGAAATATGTGTCATTAATTAATAATCTTTTAATTTAGTTTCTTAATGATGAAGTAACCTAAAATTTGGTGATGGAGAAGAAGAAAAATATTGAAATTGTTTACATCTATTATACCATAATACAATGTGAATATGGTGAATAAATATATTATCAAGCATCTTTATATAATTTTACTTATTACCAATGTATATGAAATATGTTTCATTAATTAACAGTCTTTTAACTTAGTTTCCTAGTGATGTAGTAACCTAAAATTTGGTGATGGAGAAGAAGAAAAATATTGAAATTGTTTACATCTATTCTTCCATTATATGATGTGAATATGGTGAATAAATATACTATCGAGAGTCCTTTTATAATTTTAATTGTTACCAGTGTATATGAAATATGTATCATTAATTAATAGTCTTTTAACTTAGTTTCTTAGTGATGAAGTAACCTAAAATTTCGTGATGGAGAAGAATAAAAATATTGAAATTGTTTACATCTATTATACAATAATACAATATGAATATGGTGAATAAATATACTATCGAGAGTCGTTATATAATTTTATTGTTACCAGTGTATATAAAATATGTGTCATTAATTAATAGTATTTTAACTTAGTTTCTTAGTGATTAAGTAACCTAACATTCTGTGATGGAGAAGAAGAAAAAATATTGAAAGTGTTTACATCTATTATACAATAATACAATGTGAATATTGTGAGTCAATATACTATCGTGCGTCATGATATAATTTTTATTATTAACAATGTATAAGAAATATGTGTCATTAATCAATAGTCTTTTAATTTAGTTTCTTAATGATGAAGTAACCTGAAATTTTGTGATGGAGAAGAAGAAAAATATTGAAATTGTTTACATCTATTATACCATAATACAATGTGAATATGGTCAATAAATATACTATCGAGAGTGGTTATATAATATTAATTTTTACCAATGTATATGAAATATGGGTCATTAATTAATAGTCTTTTAAATTAGTTTCTTAGTGATGAAGTAACCTAAAATTCTGTGATGGAGAAGAAGAAAAATTATAGATGTTATTCTGCTTGTACTTGTAACAAATTAAAAAGAAGACAAATGCATGATTCCAATAGTCATATTTAACTCATGGTACTATGGAATATGAATCGTGTATGATTTATCTAAAAATCTAATTTTATTTTTTAATTTAAAATTAAGATTTAATGAATTTATAGGTGCCTAAACTATTTTGGAATTTTAAAATAGATTCTAATGTATTATAATAACGTGTTGATATATTATAAGTTTGATTACTTGAATATTTGAGTAGTTTAATTTAGTATGTGTCGACCTATGCAATGTATGTGTCGACCTGAGACATACAGAAGCTACACGCTTTAGAAATGAATTACATATGTCGACCAGAAAAGCAGAGGAGCATCATAAAAAATAAGAATATTGTTTAATATACAGAAGTGCTTGTTTTTCCCAATTTAGACATCATACAAAACACTTGATGACGAAGTTGTACTCACACTAAATATTCTACCCTTCGATTGCATGCTCAACCGAGAGAATAACTAATATTTTTTAAAGAAAAAATTAAAATATGACACCTCAATGATTTAAACCTCAACTTTCTTTAGATGATGTGAATATTTTTTCATAAAGTGTGTTATTTATAATAATTTGTAATAATACATGGACAAGAAATTTGTTCATTAGCGACATTACTTAATAAAAACTTATAACCCACCTCTTGATATTTTTTTTTACAATTTAAAAAAAAAACTTAATAAATGACAAATGAAAAGAATGAAATCTTAGTTGTATTCTTGACAATTTAGTAATGCTCATCTCCAGAGATAGATAAAGTTGTTTGAAAAATATATTTTATCAAATTCATTTATTACTCCAAAACTTATTTCTAATAAAAAATAATGAACAAACAAATTTTAATAGTGAAGGTATGTTACAATTATATCTTGATTTGAATTCACAACGGTTATATATATATATATATATAAGTATGATATCTCCTATATGTATATCATTATCTCTATTATTTAAAAATCACTACATGCTTTTATCTTTTGAATAATATTTTCATCAATTGTCATCTCTTCACTATTTAATAAGATATATCATTTAACATTCTAATATAAAAGCACACGTGCATTTCTTTCTTTTTTTCTCAATAAGCTTTTCGTTGTTCTCGCATAGATGATATAAATAAATGCATTTTTATTTAAAATAAAATATTAATTTCAGATTTGTGGTTCTTGCATCCATTTACATGTACATTAAAAAAAACTTAAAAAAATTATAAATTTTATTTATAGATTTTTGTATAACATCATAATTGGATTTGGAAGATATACATATCTAAAGTTTTGTTGATTGTGTCTCGTCAAACATTGATTGTTTTTCCTCAAACAAAAAAGTTTTTATGTATCTAGGTTTAAAATCAACCTGTTTGTTTAATATTAGAAATATGGTATTTCCTATAGGAATATGATGATTCCTATCATATCATAATCATTGAAAACTTTTATTCTCTTAGATAATTTTTAAAAATTTATTAATGTCTATCTCTTTTTTATTTATTAATATAATATGTTAAATGCCAGTCTCTTCAAGTTCATCTACATCAAAAGTGTGAGTATATATATGTTATATTTATAAGGAGTAGAAATTTATCAATGTTGGTGGTGCTTTAAGATAAGGACAAAATTTCCATGCAATTACTTAGGTTTGATTTTTACTATTTTTCAATGAAAATATGATAAATATCAATTAAAGAGTATAAAAATCTGAGTAATTTATATATGTGTAAAAAGAAATTAAAAAGTTGTCATATTTTCATTAGAAAATACTAAGAATCCCACCTGAAGAAATATACCTAAGTTTTTTCTTTAAAATAAACCCCTAACAAACCTATTGAAATAGTTGTTTTTACTTCAAACACTTTTATGTGAATTTTTTAATATCTACAATATTGTTACTTAGAAAAAAAAAACTAGAAAAATCATATAAGTAATTAAATTTCAAAGTGTTCATGATAAATATTCAAAAATATGGATGTAATTTGTATTCTTTAAAAAAACTAAAAAACGATTATTTTTAAAAATTAATGACAATAGAGTACTAATACATAATAAAAAATAGATAAAAGAGTAAAAAATTAAATTCCCATCATATTTTTGCATAACTAAAACTCCATATTCAATAGATGGAAAATAATAATAATAAATATATTCTTATATAAAAATTATAGATGTTATCCTACTTGTAGGTGTAACAAATTAAAAAGAAGACAAATGCATGATTCCAATAGTCATATTTAACTCATGGTACTATGGAATATGAATCGTGTATGATTTATCTAAAAATCTAATTTTATTTTTTAATTTAAAATTAATATTTAATGAATCAGTAGGTGCCTAAACTATTTTGGAATTTTAAAATACATTCTAATGTATTATAATAACGTGTTGATATATTATAAGTTTGATTACTTGAATATTTAAGTAGTTTAATTTAGTATGTGTCGACCTATGCAATGTATGTGTCGACCTGAGACATACAGAAGCTACACGCTTTAGTAATGAATTACATATGTCGACCAGAAAAACAGATGTGTGGACACATGCAGTAGAAATTAATGCAGAGGAGTGTCATAAGACATAAGAATATTGTTTAATATACAGAAGTGCTTGTTTTTCCCAATTTAGACATCATACAAAACACTTGATGACGAAGTTGTACTCACACTAAATACTTTACCCTTCGATTGCATGCTCAACCGAGAGAATAACTAATATTTTTTAAAGAAAAAATTAAAATATGACACCTCAATGATTTAAACCTCAACTTTCTTTAGATGATGTGAATATTTTTTCATAAAGTATGTTATTTATAATAATTTGTAATAATACATGGACAAGAAATTTTTTCATTAGCGACATTAATTAATAAAAACTTATAACCCACCTCTTGATATTTTTTTTTACAAAATCCTTTAATAATGCCAATGATAAATGTGTTGTAAAAAAGTTTCATTTATTTTTTATATTTATTTTTTAAAATTAAAAAAAAAACTTAATAAATGACAAATGAAAAGAATGAAATCTTAGTTGTATTCTTGACAATTTAGTAATGCTCATCTCCAGAGATAGATAAAGTTGTTTGAAAAATATATTTTATCAAATTCATGTATTACTCCAACACTTATTTCTAATAAAAAAGAATCAACAAACAAATTTTAATAGTGAAGGTATGTTACAATTATATCTTGATTTGAATTCACAATGGTTATTTATATATAAAAGTATGATATCTCATATATGTATATCATTATCTCTATTATTTAAAAATCACTGCATGCTTTTATCTTTTGAATAATATTTTCATCAATTGTCATCTCTTCACTATTTAATAAGATATATCATTAACATTCTAATATAAAAGCACACGTGCATTTCTTTCTTTTTTTCTCAATAAGCTTTTCGTTGTTCTCGCATAGATGATATAAATAAATGAATTTTTCTTTAAAATAAAATATTAATTTCAGATTTGTGGTTCTTGCATCCATTTACATGTACTTAAAAAAAAATTTAAAAAATGTAAATTTTATTTATAGATTTTTGTATAACATCATAATTGGATTTGGAAGATATACATATCTAAAGTTTTGTTGATTGTGTCTCGTCAAACATTGATTGTTTTTCCTCAAACAAAAATGTTTTTATGTATCTAGGTTTAAAATCAACCTGTTTGTTTAATATTAGAAATATGGTATTTCCTATAGGAATATGATGGTTCCTATCATATCATAATCATTGAAAACTTTTATTCTCTTAGATAATTTTTAAAAATTTATTAATGTCTATCTCTTTTTTATTTATTAATATAATATGTTAAATGCCAGTCTCTTCAAGTTCATCTACATCAAAAGTTTGAGTATATATATGTTATATTTATAAGGAGTAGAAATTTATCAATGTTGGTGGTGCTTTAAGATAAGCACAAAATTTCCATGCAATTACTTAAGTTTGATTTTTACTATTTTTCAATGAAAATATGATAAATACACTAAAATATCAATTAAAGAGTATAAAAATCTGAGTAATTTATATATGTGTAAAAAGAAATTAAAAAGTTGTCATATTTTCATTAGAAAATACTAAGAATCCCACCTGAAGAAATATACCTAAGTTTTTTCTTTAAAATAAACCCCTAACAAACCTATTGAAATAGTTGTTTTTACATCAAACACTTTTATGTGAATTTTTTAATATCTACAATATTGTTACTGAGAAAAAAAAACTAGAAAAATCATATAAGTAATTAAATTTCAAAGTGTTCATGATAAATATTCAAAAATATGGATGTAATTTGTATTCTTTAAAAAAACTAAAAAACGATTATTTTTAAAAATTATTGACAACAGAGTATTAATACATAATAAAAAATAGATAAAAGAGTAAAAAATTAAATTCCCATCATATTTTTGCATAACTAAAACTCCATATTCAATAGATGGAAAATAATAATAATAAATATATTCTTATATAAAAATTATAGATGTTATCCTACTTGTAGTTGTAACAAATTAAAAAGAAGACAAATGCATGATTCCAATAGTCATATTTAACTCATGGTACTATGGAATATGAATCGTGTATGATTTATCTAAAAATCTAATTTTATTTTTTAATTTAAAATTAAGATTTAATGAATCAGTAGGTGCCTAAACTATTTTGGAATTTTAAAATACATTCTAATGTATTATAATAACGTGTTGATATATTATAAGTTTGATTACTAGAATATTTAAGTAGTTTAATTTAGTATGTGTCGACCTATGCAATGTATGTGTCGAACTGAGACATACAGAAGCTACACGCTTTAAAAATGAATTACATATGTCGACCAGAAAAACAGATGTGTGGACACATGCAGTAGAAATTAATGCAGAGGAGTGTCATAAGACATAAGAATATTGTTTAATATACAGAAGTGCTTGTTTTTCCCAATCTAGACATCATACAAAACACTTGATGACAAAGTTGTACTCAGACTAAAAACTTTACCCTTCGATTGCATGCTCAAACGAGAGAATAACTAATATTTTTTAAAGAAAAAATTAAAATATGACACCTCAATGATTTAAACCTCGACTTTCTTTAGATGATGTGAATATTTTTTCATAAAGTATGTTATTTATAATAATTTGTAATAATACATGGACAAGAAATTTTTTCATTAGCGACATTAGTTAATAAACACTTATAACCCACCTCTTGATATTTTTTTTTACAAAATCCTTTAATAATGCCAATGATAAATGTGTTGTAAAAAAGTTTCATTTATTTTTTATATTTATTTTTTAAAATTTAAAAAAAAACTTAATAAATGACAAATGAAAAGAATGAAATCTTAGTTGTATTCTTGACAATTTAGTAATGCTCATCTCCAGAGATAGATAAAGTTGTTTGAAAAATATATTTTATCAAATTCATGTATTACTCCAACACTTATTTCTAATAAAAAAGAATCAACAAACAAATTTTAATAGGGAAGGTATGTTACAATTATATCTTGATTTGAATTCACAATGGTTATTTATATATAAAAGTATGATATCTCATATATGTATATCATTATCTCTATTATTTAAAAATCACTGCATGCTTTTATCTTTTGAATAATATTTTCATCAATTGTCATCTCTTCACTATTTAATAAGATATATCATTTAACATTCTAATATAAAAGCACACGTGCATTTCTTTCTTTTTTTCTCAATAAGCTTTTCGTTGTTCTCGCATAGATGATATAAATAAATGCATTTTTTTTAAAATAAAATATTAATTTTAGATTTGTGGTTCTTGCATCCATTTACATGTACATTAAAAAAAATTAAAAAAATATAAATTTTATTTATAGATTTTTGTATAACATCATAATTGGATTTGGAAGATATACATATCTAAAGTTTTGTTGATTGTGTCTCGTCAAACGTTGATTGTTTTTCCTCAAACAAAAAAGTTTTTATGTATCTAGGTTTAAAATCAACCTGTTTGTTTAATATTAGAAATATGGTATTTCATATAGGAATATGATGATTCCTATCATATCATAATCATTGAAAACTTTTATTCTCTTAGATAATTTTTAAAAATTTATTAATGTCTATCTCTTTTTTATTTATTAATATAATATGTTAAATGCCAGTCTCTTCAAGTTCATCTACATCAAAAGTGTGAGCATATATATGTTATATTTATAAGGAGTAGAAATTTATCAATGTTGGTGGTGCTTTAAGATAAGCACAAAATTTCCATGCAATTACTTAAGTTTGATTTTTACTATTTTTCAATGAAAGTATGATAAATATACTAAAATATCAATTAAAGAGTATAAAAATCTGAGTAATTTATATATGTGTAAAAAGAAATTAAAAAGTTGTCATATTTTCATTAGAAAATACTAAGAATCCCACCTGAAGAAATATACCTAAGTTTTTTCTTTAAAATAAACCCCTAACAAACCTATTGAAATAGTTGTTTTTACATCAAACACTTTTATGTGAATTTTTTAATATCTACAATATTGTTACTGAGAAAAAAAAACTAGAAAAATCATATAAGTAATTAAATTTCAAAGTGTTCATGATAAATATTCAAAAATATGGATGTAATTTGTATTCTTTAAAAAAACTAAAAAACGATTATTTTTAAAAATTAATGACAACAGAGTATTAATACATAATAAAAAATAGATAAAAGAGTAAAAAATTAAATTCCCATCATATTTTTGCATAACTAAAACTCCATATTCAATAGATGGAAAATAATAATAATAAATATATTCTTATATAAAAATTATAGATGTTATCCTACTTGTAGTTGTAACAAATTAAAAAGAAGACAAATGCATGATTCCAATAGTCATATTTAACTCATGGTACTATGGAATATGAATCGTGTATGATTTATCTAAAAATCTAATTTTATTTTTTAATTTAAAATTAAGATTTAATGAATCAGTAGGTGCCTAAACTATTTTGGAATTTTAAAATACATTCTAATGTATTATAATAACGTGTTGATATATTATAGGTTTGATTACTAGAATATTTAAGTAGTTTAATTTAGTATGTGTCGACCTATGCAATGTATGTGTCGAACTGAGACATACAGAAGCTACACGCTTTAAAAATGAATTACATATGTCGACCAGAAAAACAGATGTGTGGACACATGCAGTAGAAATTAATGCAGAGGAGTGTCATAAGACATAAGAATATTGTTTAATATACAGAAGTGCTTGTTTTTCCCAATTTAGACATCATACAAAACACTTGATGACAAAGTTGTACTCAGACTAAAAACTTTACCCTTCGATTGCATGCTCAACCGAGAGAATAACTAATATTTTTTAAAAAAAAAATTAAAATATGACACCTCAATGATTTAAACCTCGACTTTCTTTAGATGATGTGAATATTTTTTCATAAAGTATGTTATTTATAATAATTTGTAATAATACATGGACAAGAAATTTTTTCATTAGCGACATTAATTAATAAACACTTATAACCCACCTCTTGATATTTTTTTTTACAAAATCCTTTAATAATGCCAATGATAAATGTGTTGTAAAAAAGTTTCATTTATTTTTTATATTTATTTTTTAAAATTTAAAAAAAAACTTAATAAATGACAAATGAAAAGAATGAAATCTTAGTTGTATTCTTGACAATTTAGTAATGCTCATCTCCAGAGATAGATAAAGTTGTTTGAAAAATATATTTTATCAAATTCATGTATTACTCCAACACTTATTTCTAATAAAAAAGAATCAACAAACAAATTTTAATAGTGAAGGTATGTTACAATTATATCTTGATTTTAATTCACAATGGTTATTTATATATAAAAGTATGATATCTCATATATGTATATCATTATCTCTATTATTTAAAAATCACTGCATGCTTTTATCTTTTGAATAATATTTTCATCAATTGTCATCTCTTCACTATTTAATAAGATATATCATTTAACATTCTAATATAAAAGCACACGTGCATTTCTTTCTTTTTTTCTCAATAAGCTTTTCGTTGTTCTCGCATAGATGATATAAATAAATGCATTTTTTTTAAAATAAAATATTAATTTTAGATTTGTGGTTCTTGCATCCATTTACATGTACATTAAAAAAAATTAAAAAAATATAAATTTTATTTATAGATTTTTGTATAACATCATAATTGGATTTGGAAGATATACATATCTAAAGTTTTGTTGATTGTGTCTCGTCAAACGTTGATTGTTTTTCCTCAAACAAAAAAGTTTTTATGTATCTAGGTTTAAAATCAACCTGTTTGTTTAATATTAGAAATATGGTATTTCATATAGGAATATGATGATTCCTATCATATCATAATCATTGAAAACTTTTATTCTCTTAGATAATTTTTAAAAATTTATTAATGTCTATCTCTTTTTTATTTATTAATATAATATGTTAAATGCCAGTCTCTTCAAGTTCATCTACATCAAAAGTGTGAGCATATATATGTTATATTTATAAGGAGTAGAAATTTATCAATGTTGGTGGTGCTTTAAGATAAGCACAAAATTTCCATGCAATTACTTAAGTTTGATTTTTACTATTTTTCAATGAAAGTATGATAAATATACTAAAATATCAATTAAAGAGTATAAAAATCTGAGTAATTTATATATGTGTAAAAAGAAATTAAAAAGTTGTCATATTTTCATTAGAAAATACTAAGAATCCCACCTGAAGAAATATACCTAAGTTTTTTCTTTAAAATAAACCCCTAACAAACCTATTGAAATAGTTGTTTTTACATCAAACACTTTTATGTGAATTTTTTAATATCTACAATATTGTTACTGAGAAAAAAAAACTAGAAAAATCATATAAGTAATTAAATTTCAAAGTGTTCATGATAAATATTCAAAAATATGGATGTAATTTGTATTCTTTAAAAAAACTAAAAAACGATTATTTTTAAAAATTAATGACAACAGAGTATTAATACATAATAAAAAATAGATAAAAGAGTAAAAAATTAAATTCCCATCATATTTTTGCATAACTAAAACTCCATATTCAATAGATGGAAAATAATAATAATAAATATATTCTTATATAAAAATTATAGATGTTATCCTACTTGTAGTTGTAACAAATTAAAAAGAAGACAAATGCATGATTCCAATAGTCATATTTAACTCATGGTACTATGGAATATGAATCGTGTATGATTTATCTAAAAATCTAATTTTATTTTTTAATTTAAAATTAAGATTTAATGAATCAGTAGGTGCCTAAACTATTTTGGAATTTTAAAATACATTCTAATGTATTATAATAACGTGTTGATATATTATAAGTTTGATTACTAGAATATTTAAGTAGTTTAATTTAGTATGTGTCGACCTATGCAATGTATGTGTCGAACTGAGACATACAGAAGCTACACGCTTTAAAAATGAATTACATATGTCGACCAGAAAAACAGATGTGTGGACACATGCAGTAGAAATTAATGCAGAGGAGTGTCATAAGACATAAGAATATTGTTTAATATACAGAAGTGCTTGTTTTTCCCAATTTAGACATCATACAAAACACTTGATGACGAAGTTGTACTCAGACTAAAAACTTTACCCTTCGATTGCATGCTCAACCGAGAGAATAACTAATATTTTTTAATGAAAAAATTAAAATATGACACCTCAATGATTTAAACCTCGACTTTCTTTAGATGATGTGAATATTTTTTCATAAAGTATGTTATTTATAATAATTTGTAATAATACATGGACAAGAAATTTTTTCATTAGCGACATTAATTAATAAACACTTATAACCCACCTCTTGATATTTTTTTTTACAAAATCCTTTAATAATGCCAATGATAAATGTGTTGTAAAAAAGTTTCATTTATTTTTTATATTTATTTTTTAAAATTTAAAAAAAAACTTAATAAATGACAAATGAAAAGAATGAAATCTTAGTTGTATTCTTGACAATTTAGTAATGCTCATCTCCAGAGATAGATAAAGTTGTTTGAAAAATATATTTTATCAAATTCATGTATTACTCCAACACTTATTTCTAATAAAAAAGAATCAACAAACAAATTTTAATAGTGAAGGTATGTTACAATTATATCTTGATTTGAATTCACAATGGTTATTTATATATAAAAGTATGATATCTCATATATGTATATCATTATCTCTATTATTTAAAAATCACTGCATGCTTTTATCTTTTGAATAATATTTTCATCAATTGTCATCTCTTCACTATTTAATAAGATATATCATTTAACATTCTAATATAAAAGCACACGTGCATTTCTTTCTTTTTTTCTCAATAAGCTTTTCGTTGTTCTCGCATAGATGATATAAATAAATGCATTTTTTTTAAAATAAAATATTAATTTTAGATTTGTGGTTCTTGCATCCATTTACATGTACATTAAAAAAAATTATAAAAATATAAATTTTATTTATAGATTTTTGTATAACATCATAATTGGATTTGGAAGATATACATATCTAAAGTTTTGTTGATTGTGTCTCGTCAAACGTTGATTGTTTTTCCTCAAACAAAAAAGTTTTTATGTATCTAGGTTTAAAATCAACCTGTTTGTTTAATATTAGAAATATGGTATTTCATATAGGAATATGATGATTCCTATCATATCATAATCATTGAAAACTCTTATTCTCTTAGATAATTTTTAAAAATTTATTAATGTCTATCTCTTTTTTATTTATTAATATAATATGTTAAACGCCAGTCTCTTCAAGTTCATCTACATCAAAAGTGTGAGCATATATATGTTATATTTATAAGGAGTAGAAATTTATCAATGTTGGTGGTGCTTTAAGATAAGGACAAAATTTCCATGCAATTACTTAGGTTTGATTTTTACTATTTTTCAATGAAAATATGATAAATATACTAAAATATCAATTAAAGAGTATAAAAATCTGAGTAATTTATATATGTGTAAAAAGAAATTAAAAAGTTGTCATATTTTCATTAGAAAATACTAAGAATTCCACCTGAAGAAATATACCTAAGTTTTTTCTTTAAAATAAACCCCTAACAAACCTATTGAAATAGTTGTTTTTACATCAAACACTTTTATGTGAATTTTTTAATATCTACAATATTGTTACTGAGAAAAAAAACTAGAAAAATCATATAAGTAATTAAATTTCAAAGTGTTCATGATAAATATTCAAAAATATGGATGTAATTTGTATTCTTTAAAAAAACTAAAAAACGATTATTTTTAAAAATTAATGACAACAGAGTATTAATACATAATAAAAAATAGATAAAAGAGTAAAAAATTAAATTCCCATCATATTTTTGCATAACTAAAACTCCATATTCAATAGATGGAAAATAATAATAATAAATATATTCTTATATAAAAATTATAGATGTTATCCTACTTGTAGTTGTAACAAATTAAAAAGAAGACAAATGCATGATTCCAATAGTCATATTTAACTCATGGTACTATGGAATATGAATCGTGTATGATTTATCTAAAAATCTAATTTTATTTTTTAATTTAAAATTAAGATTTAATGAATCAGTAGGTGCCTAAACTATTTTGGAATTTTAAAATACATTCTAATTTATTATAATAACGTGTTGATATATTATAAGTTTGATTACTAGAATATTTAAGTAGTTTAATTTAGTATGTGTCGACCTATGCAATGTATGTGTCGAACTGAGACATACAGAAGCTACACGCTTTAAAAATGAATTACATATGTCGACCAGAAAAACAGATGTGTGGACACATGCAGTAGAAATTAATGCAGAGGAGTGTCATAAGACATAAGAATATTGTTTAATATACAGAAGTGCTTGTTTTTCCCAATTTAGACATCATACAAAACACTTGATGACAAAGTTGTACTCAGACTAAAAACTTTACCCTTCGATTGCATGCTCAACCGAGAGAATAACTAATATTTTTTAAAGAAAAAATTAAAATATGACACCTCAATGATTTAAACCTCGACTTTCTTTAGATGATGTGAATATTTTTTCATAAAGTATGTTATTTATAATAATTTGTAATAATACATGGACAAGAAATTTTTTCATTAGCGACATTAATTAATAAACACTTATAACCCACCTCTTGATATTTTTTTTTACAAAATCCTTTAATAATGCCAATGATAAATGTGTTGTAAAAAAGTTTCATTTATTTTTTATATTTATTTTTTAAAATTTAAAAAAAAACTTAATAAATGACAAATGAAAAGAATGAAATCTTAGTTGTATTCTTGACAATTTAGTAATGCTCATCTCCAGAGATAGATAAAGTTGTTTGAAAAATATATTTTATCAAATTCATGTATTACTCCAACACTTATTTCTAATAAAAAAGAATCAACAAACAAATTTTAATAGTGAAGGTATGTTACAATTATATCTTGATTTGAATTCACAACAGTTATATATATATATATATATATATATATATATATATATATATATATATATATATATATATATATATATATATATATATATATATATATATAAGTATGATATCTCTTATATGTATATCATTATCTCTATTATTTAAAAATCACGGCATGCTTTTATCTTTTGAATAATATTTTCATCAATTGTCATCTCTTCACTATTTAATAAGATATATCATTTAACATTCTAATATAAAAGCACACGTGCATTTCTTTCTTTTTTTCTCAATAAGCTTTTCGTTGTTCTCGCATAGATGATATAAATAAATGCATTTTTTTTAAAATAAAATATTAATTTTAGATTTGTGGTTCTTGCATCCATTTACATGTACATTAAAAAAAATTAAAAAAATATAAATTTTATTTATAGATTTTTGTATAACATCATAATTGGATTTGGAAGATATACATATCTAAAGTTTTGTTGATTGTGTCTCGTCAAACGTTGATTGTTTTTCCTCAAACAAAAATGTTTTTATGTATCTAGGTTTAAAATCAACCTGTTTGTTTAATATTAGAAATATGGTATTTCCTATAGGAATATGATGGTTCCTATCATATCATAATCATTGAAAACTTTTATTCTCTTAGATAATTTTTAAAAATTTATTAATGTCTATCTCTGTTTTATTTATTAATATAATATGTTAAATGCCAGTCTCTTCAAGTTCATCTACATCAAAAGTTTTAGTATATATATGTTATATTTATAAGGAGTAGAAATTTATCAATGTTGGTGGTGCTTTAAGATAAGCACAAAATTTCCATGCAATTACTTAAGTTTGATTTTTACTATTTTTCAATGAAAATATGATAAATATACTAAAATATCAATTAAAGAGTATAAAAATCTGAGTAATTTATATATGTGTAAAAAGAAATTAAAAAGTTGTCATATTTTCATTAGAAAATACTAAGAATCCCACCTGAAGAAATATACCTAAGTTTTTTCTTTAAAATAAACCCCTAACAAACCTATTGAAATAGTTGTTTTTACTTCAAACACTTTTATGTGAATTTTTTAATATCTACAATATTGTTACTTAGAAAAAAAAACTAGAAAAATCATATAAGTAATTAAATTTCAAAGTGTTCATGATAAATATTCAAAAATATGGATGTAATTTGTATTCTTTAAAAAATCTAAAAAACGATTATTTTTAAAAATTAATGACAACAGAGTATTAATACATAATAAAAATAGATAAAAGAGTAAAAAATTAAATTCCCATCATATTTTTGCATAACTAAAACTCCATATTCAATAGATGGAAAATAATAATAATAAATATATTCTTATATAAAAATTATAGATGTTATCCTACTTGTAGTTGTAACAAATTAAAAAGAAGACAAATGCATGATTCCAATAGTCATATTTAACTCATGGTACTATGGAATATGAATCGTGTATGATTTATCTAAAAATCTAATTTTATTTTTTAATTTAAAATTAAGATTTAATGAATCAGTAGGTGCCTAAACTATTTTGGAATTTTAAAATACATTCTAATGTATTATAATAACGTGTTGATATATTATAAGTTTGATTACTAGAATATTTAAGTAGTTTAATTTAGTATGTGTCGACCTATGAATGTATGTGTCGAACTGAGACATACAGAAGCTACACGCTTTAAAAATGAATTACATATGTCGACCAGAAAAACAGATGTGTGGACACATGCAGTAAAAATTAATGCAGAGGAGTGTCATAAGACATAAGAATATTGTTTAATATACAGAAGTGCTTGTTTTTCCCAATTTAGACATCATACAAAACACTTGATGACAAAGTTGTACTCAGACTAAAAACTTTACCCTTCGATTGCATGCTCAACCGAGAGAATAACTAATATTTTTTAAAGAAAAAATTAAAATATGACACCTCAATGATTTAAACCTCGACTTTCTTTAGATGATGTGAATATTTTTTCATAAAGTATGTTATTTATAATAATTTGTAATAATACATGGACAAGAAATTTTTTCATTAGCGACATTAATTAATAAACACTTATAACCCACCTCTTGATATTTTTTTTTACAAAATCCTTTAATAATGCCAATGATAAATGTGTTGTAAAAAAGTTTCATTTATTTTTTATATTTATTTTTTAAAATTTAAAAAAAAACTTAATAAATGACAAATGAAAAGAATGAAATCTTAGTTGTATTCTTGACAATTTAGTAATGCTCATCTCCAGAGATAGATAAAGTTGTTTGAAAAATATATTTTATCAAATTCATGTATTACTCCAACACTTATTTCTAATAAAAAAGAATCAACAAACAAATTTTAATAGTGAAGGTATGTTACAATTATATCTTGATTTGAATTCACAATGGTTATTTATATATAAAAGTATGATATCTCATATATGTATATCATTATCTCTATTATTTAAAAATCACTGCATGCTTTTATCTTTTGAATAATATTTTCATCAATTGTCATCTCTTCACTATTTAATAAGATATATCATTTAACATTCTAATATAAAAGCACGCGTGCATTTCTTTCTTTTTTTCTCAATAAGCTTTTCGTTGTTCTCGCATAGATGATATAAATAAATGCATTTTTTTTAAAATAAAATATTAATTTTAGATTTGTGGTTCTTGCATCCGTTTACATGTACATTAAAAAAAATTAAAAAAATATAAATTTTATTTATAGATTTTTGTATAACATCATAATTGGATTTGGAAGATATACATATCTAAAGTTTTGTTGATTGTGTCTCGTCAAACGTTGATTGTTTTTCCTCAAACAAAAAAGTTTTTATGTATCTAGGTTTAAAATCAACCTGTTTGTTTAATATTAGAAATATGGTATTTCATATAGGAATATGATGATTCCTATCATATCATAATCATTGAAAACTTTTATTCTCTTAGATAATTTTTAAAAATTTATTAATGTCTATCTCTTTTTTATTTATTAATATAATATGTTAAATGCCAGTCTCTTCAAGTTCATCTACATCAAAAGTGTGAGCATATATATGTTATATTTATAAGGAGTAGAAATTTATCAATGTTGGTGGTGCTTTAAGATAAGGACAAAATTTCCATGCAATTACTTAGGTTTGATTTTTACTATTTTTCAATGAAAATATGATAAATATACTAAAATATCAATTAAAGAGTATAAAAATCTGAGTAATTTATATATGTGTAAAAAGAAATTAAAAAGTTGTCATATTTTCATTAGAAAATACTAAGAATCCCACCTGAAGAAATATACCTAAGTTTTTTCTTTAAAATAAACCCCTAACAAACCTATTGAAATAGTTGTTTTTACATCAAACACTTTTATGTGAATTTTTTAATATCTACAATATTGTTACTGAGAAAAAAAACTAGAAAAATCATATAAGTAATTAAATTTCAAAGTGTTCATGATAAATATTCAAAAATATGGATGTAATTTGTATTCTTTAAAAAAACTAAAAAACGATTATTTTTAAAAATTAATGACAACAGAGTATTAATACATAATAAAAAATAGATAAAAGAGTAAAAAATTAAATTCCCATCATATTTTTGCATAACTAAAACTCCATATTCAATAGATGGAAAATAATAATAATAAATATATTCTTATATAAAAATTATAGATGTTATCCTACTTGTAGTTGTAACAAATTAAAAAGAAGACAAATGCATGATTCCAATAGTCATATTTAACTCATGGTACTATGGAATATGAATCGTGTATGATTTATCTAAAAATCTAATTTTATTTTTTAATTTAAAATTAAGATTTAATGAATCAGTAGGTGCCTAAACTATTTTGGAATTTTAAAATACATTCTAATGTATTATAATAACGTGTTGATATATTATAAGTTTGATTACTAGAATATTTAAGTAGTTTAATTTAGTATGTGTCGACCTATGCAATGTATGTGTCGAACTGAGACATACAGAAGCTACACGCTTTAAAAATGAATTACATATGTCGACCAGAAAAACAGATGTCTAGACACATGCAGTAGAAATTAAAGCAGAGGAGTGTCATAAGACATAAGAATATTGTTTAATATACAGAAGTGCTTGTTTTTCCCAATTTAGACATCATACAAAACACTTGATGACAAAGTTGTACTCAGACTAAAAACTTTACCCTTCGATTGCATGCTCAACCGAGAGAATAACTAATATTTTTTAAAGAAAAAATTAAAATATGACACCTCAATGATTTAAACCTCGACTTTCTTTAGATGATGTGAATATTTTTTCATAAAGTATGTTATTTATAATAATTTGTAATAATACATGGACAAGAAATTTTTTCATTAGCGACATTAATTAATAAACACTTATAACCCACCTCTTGATATTTTTTTTTACAAAATCCTTTAATAATGCCAATGATAAATGTGTTGTAAAAAAGTTTCATTTATTTTTTATATTTATTTTTTAAAATTTAAAAAAAAACTTAATAAATGACAAATGAAAAGAATGAAATCTTAGTTGTATTCTTGACAATTTAGTAATGCTCATCTCCAGAGATAGATAAAGTTGTTTGAAAAATATATTTTATCAAATTCATGTATTACTCCAACACTTATTTCTAATAAAAAAGAATCAACAAACAAATTTTAATAGTGAAGGTATGTTACAATTATATCTTGATTTGAATTCACAATGGTTATTTATATATAAAAGTATGATATCTCATATATGTATATCATTATCTCTATTATTTAAAAATCACTGCATGCTTTTATCTTTTGAATAATATTTTCATCAATTGTCATCTCTTCACTATTTAATAAGATATATCATTTAACATTCTAATATAAAAGCACACGTGCATTTCTTTCTTTTTTTCTCAATAAGCTTTTCGTTGTTCTCGCATAGATGATATAAATAAATGCATTTTTTTTAAAATAAAATATTAATTTTAGATTTGTGGTTCTTGCATCCATTTACATGTACATTAAAAAAAATTAAAAAAATATAAATTTTATTTATAGATTTTTGTATAACATCATAATTGGATTTGGAAGATATACATATCTAAAGTTTTGTTGATTGTGTCTCGTCAAACGTTGATTGTTTTTCCTCAAACAAAAAAGTTTTTATGTATCTAGGTTTAAAATCAACCTGTTTGTTTAATATTAGAAATATGGTATTTCATATAGGAATATGATGATTCCTATCATATCATAATCATTGAAAACTTTTATTCTCTTAGATAATTTTTAAAAATTTATTAATGTCTATCTCTTTTTTATTTATTAATATAATATGTTAAATGCCAGTCTCTTCAAGTTCATCTACATCAAAAGTGTGAGCATATATATGTTATATTTATAAGGAGTAGAAATTTATCAATGTTGGTGGTTCTTTAAGATAAGGACAAAATTTCCATGCAATTATTTAGGTTTGATTTTTACTATTTTTCAATGAAAATATGATAAATATACTAAAATATCAATTAAAGAGTATAAAAATCTGAGTAATTTATATATGTGTAAAAAGAAATTAAAAAGTTGTCATATTTTCATTAGAAAATACTAAGAATCCCACCTGAAGAAATATACCTAAGTTTTTTCTTTAAAATAAACCCCTAACAAACCTATTGAAATAGTTGTTTTTACATCAAACACTTTTATGTGAATTTTTTAATATCTACAATATTGTTACTGAGAAAAAAAACTAGAAAAATCATATAAGTAATTAAATTTCAAAGTGTTCATGATAAATATTCAAAAATATGGATGTAATTTGTATTCTTTAAAAAAACTAAAAAACGATTATTTTTAAAAATTAATGACAACAGAGTATTAATACATAATAAAAAATAGATAAAAGAGTAAAAAATTAAATTCCCATCATATTTTTGCATAACTAAAACTCCATATTCAATAGATGGAAAATAATAATAATAAATATATTCTTATATAAAAATTATAGATGTTATCCTACTTGTAGTTGTAACAAATTAAAAAGAAGACAAATGCATGATTCCAATAGTCATATTTAACTCATGGTACTATGGAATATGAATCGTGTATGATTTATCTAAAAATCTAATTTTATTTTTTAATTTAAAATTAAGATTTAATGAATCAGTAGGTGCCTAAACTATTTTGGAATTTTAAAATACATTCTAATGTATTATAATAACGTGTTGATATATTATAAGTTTGATTACTTGAATATTTAAGTAGTTTAATTTAGTATGTGTCGACCTATGCAATGTATGTGTCGACCTGAGACATACAGAAGCTACACGCTTTAGAAATGAATTACATATGTCGACCAGAAAAACAGATGTCTGGACACATGCAGTAGAAATTAAAGCAGAGGAGTGTCATAAGACATAAGAATATTGTTTAATATACAGAAGTGCTTGTTTTTCCCAATTTAGACATCATACAAAACACTTGATGACGAAGTTGTACTCACACTAAATACTTTACCCTTCGATTGCATGCTCAACCGAGAGAATAACTAATATTTTTTAAAGAAAAAATTAAAATATGACACCTCAATGATTTAAACCTCAACTTTCTTTAGATGATGTGAATATTTTTTCATAAAGTATGTTATTTATAATAATTTGTAATAATACATGGACAAGAAATTTTTTCATTAGCGACATTACTTAATAAAAACTTATAACCCACCTCTTGATATTTTTTTTTACAAAATCCTTTAATAATTCCAATGATAAATGTGTTGTAAAAAAGTTTCATTTATTTTTTATATTTTTTTTAAAAATTTAAAAAAAAACTTAATAAATGACAAATGAAAAGAATGAAATCTTAGTTGTATTCTTGACAATTTAGTAATGCTCATCTCCAGAGATAGATAAAGTTGTTTGAAAAATATATTTTATCAAATTCATTTATTACTCCAAAACTTATTTCTAATAAAAAAGAATCAACAAACAAATTTTAATAGTGAAGGTATGTTACAATTATATCTTGATTTGAATTCACAACAGTTATATATATATATATATATATATATATATATATATATATATATATATATATATATATATATATAAGTAAGATATCTCCTATATGTATATCATTATCTCTATTATTTAAAAATCACGGCATGCTTTTATCTTTTGAATAATATTTTCATCAATTGTCATCTCTTTACTATTTAATAAGATATATCATTTAACATTCTAATATAAAAGCACACGTGCATTTCTTTCTTTTTTTCTCAATAAGCTTTTCGTTGTTCTCGCATAAATGATATAAATAAATGCATTTTTCTTTAAAATAAAATATTAATTTCAGATTTGTGGTTCTTGCATCCATTTACATGTACATTAAAAAAAAATTAAAAAAATTATAAATTTTTTTTATAGATTTTTGTATAACATCATAATTGGATTTGGAAGATATACATATCTAAAGTTTTGTTGATTGTGTCTCGTCAAACATTGATTGTTTTTCCTCAAACAAAAAAGTTTTTATGTATCTAGGTTTAAAATCAACCTGTTTGTTTAATATTAGAAATATGGTATTTCCTATAGGAATATGATGATTCCTATCATATCATAATCATTGAAAACTTTTATTCTCTTAGATAATTTTTAAAAATTTATTAATGTCTATCTCTTTTTTATTTATTAATATAGTATTTTAAATGCCAGTCTCTTCAAGTTCATCTACATCAAAAGTGTGAGTATATATATGTTATATTTATAAGGAGTAGAAATTTATCAATGTTGATGGTGCTTTAAGATAAGGACAAAATTTCCATGCAATTACTTAGGTTTGATTTTTACTATTTTTCAATGAAAATATGATAAATATACTAAAATATCAATTAAAGAGTATAAAAATCTGAGTAATTTATATATGTGTGAAAAGAAATTAAAAAGTTGTCATATTTTCATTAGAAAATACTAAGAATCCCAGCTGAAGAATTATACCTAAGTTTTGTCTTTAAAATAAACCCCTAACAAACCTATTGAAATAGTTGTTTTTACTTCAAACTTTTTTATGTGAATTTTTTAATATCTACAATATTGTTACTGAGAAAAAAAAACTAGAAAAATCATATAAGTAATTAAATTTCAAAGTGTTCATGATAAATATTCAAAAATATGGATGTAATTTGTATTCTTTAAAAAAACTAAAAAACGATTATTTTTAAAAATTAATGACAATAGAGTACTAATACATAATAAAAAATAGATAAAAGAGTAAAAATTTAAATTCCCATCATATTTTTGAATAACTAAAACTCCATGTTCAATAGATGGAAAATAATAATAATAAATATATTCTTATATAAAAATTATAGATGTTATCCTACTTGTAGTTGTAACAAATTAAAAAGAAGACAAATGCATGATTCCAATAGTCATATTTAACTCATGGTACTATGGAATATGAATCGTGTATGATTTAACTAAAAATCTAATTTTATTTTTTAATTTAAAATTAAGATTTAATGAATCAGTAGGTGCCTAAACTATTTTGGAATTTTGAAATACATTCTAATGTATTATAATAACGTGTTGATATATTATAAGTTTGATTACTTGAATATTTAAGTAGTTTAATTTAGTATGTGTCGACCTATGCAATGTATGTGTCGAACTGAGACATACAAAAAGCTACACGCTTTAAAAATGAATTACATATGTCGACCAGAAAAACAGATGTGTGGACACATGCAGTAGAAATTAATGCAGAGGAGTGTCATAAGACATAAGAATATTGTTTAATATACAGAAGTGCTTGTTTTTCCCAATTTAGACATCATACAAAACACTTGATGACAAAGTTGTACTCACACTAAATACTTTACCCTTCGATTGCATGCTCAACCGAGAGAATAACTAATATTTTTTAAAGAAAAAATTAAAATATGACACCTCAATGATTTAAACCTCAACTTTCTTTAGATGATGTGAATATTTTTTCATAAAGTATGTTATTTATAATAATTTGTAATAATACATGGACAAGGATATTTTTCATTAGCGACATTAATTAATAAAAACTTATAACCCACCTCTTGATATTTTTTTTTACAAAATCCTTTAATAATGCCAATGATAAATGTGTTGTAAAAAAGTTTCATTTATTTTTTATATTTATTTTTTAAAATTATAAAAAAAACTTAATAAATGACAAATGAAAAGAATGAAATCTTAGTTGTATTCTTGACAATTTAGTAATGCTCATCTCCAGAGATAGATAAAGTTGTTTGAAAAATATATTTTATCAAATTCATGTATTACTCCAACACTTATTTCTAATAAAAAAGAATCAACAAACAAATTTTAATAGTGAAGGTATCTTACAATTATATCTTGATTTGAATTCACAACGGTTATTTATATATAAGAGTATGATATCTCAGATATGTATATCATTATCTCTATTATTTAAAAATCACTGCATGCTTTTATCTTTTGAATAATATTTTCATCAATTGTCATCTCTTCACTATTTAATAAGATATATCATTTAACATTCTAATATAAAAGCACACGTGCATTTCTTTCTTTTTTTCTCAATAAGCTTTTCGTTGTTCTCGCATAGATGATATAAATAAATGCATTTTTCTTTAAAATAAAATATTAATTTCAGATTTGTGGTTCTTGCATCCATTTACATGTACATTAAAAAATAATTTAAAAAATTATAAATTTTTTTTATAGATTTTTGTATAACATCATAATTGGATTTGGAAGATATACATATCTAAAGTTTTGTTGATTGTGTCTCGTCAAACATTGATTGTTTTTCCTCAAACAAAAAAGTTTTTATGTATCTAGGTTTAAAATCAACCTGTTTGTTTAATATTAGAAATATGGTATTTCCTATAGGAATATGATGATTCCTATCATATCATAATCATTGAAAACTTTTATTCTCTTAGATAATTTTTAAAAATTTATTAATGTCTATCTCTTTTTTATTTATTAATATAATATGTTAAATGCCAGTCTCTTCAAGTTCATCTACATCAAAAGTGTGAGTATATATATGTTATATTTATAAATAGTAGACATTTATCAATGTTGGTGGTGCTTTAAGATAAGGACAAAATTTCCACACAATTACTTAGGTTTGATTTTTACTATTTTTCAATGAAAATATGATAAATATACTAAAATATAAATTAAAGAGTATAAAAATCTGAGTAATTTATATATGTGTAAAAAGAAATTAAAAAGTTGTCATATTTTCATTAGAAAATACTAAGAATCCCAGCTAAAGAATTATACCTACGTTTTGTCTTTAAAATAAACCCCTAACAAACCTATTGAAATAGTTGTTTTTACTTAAAAGACTTTTATGTGAATTTTTTAATATCTACAATATTGTTACTTAAAAAAAAACTAGAAAAATCATATAAGTAATTAAATTTCAAAGTGTTCATGATAAATATTAAAAAATATGGATGTAATTTGTATTCTTTAAAAAAACTAAAAAACGATTATTTTTAAAAATTAATGACAATGGAGTACTAATACATAATAAAAAATAGATAAAAGAGTAAAAATTTAAATTCCCATCATATTTTTGCATAACTAAAACTCCATATTCAATAGATGGAAAATAATAATAATAAATATATTCTTATATAAAAATTATAGATGTTATCCTACTTGTAGTTGTAACAAATTAAAAAGAAGACAAATGCATGATTCGAATAGTCATATTTAACTCATGTTACTATGGAATATGAATCGTGTATGATTTATCTAAAAATCTAATTTTATTTTTTAATTTAAAATTAAGATTTAATGAATCAGTAGGTGCCTAAACTATTTTGGAATTTTAAAATACATTCTAATGTATTATAATAACGTGTTGATATATTATAAGTTTGATTACTTGAATATTTCAGTAGTTTAATTTAGTATGTGTCTAGCTATGCAATGTATGTGTCGACCTGAGACATATAGAAGCTACACGCTTTAAAAATGAATTACATATGTCGACCAGAAAAATAGATGTGTGGACACATGCAGTACAAATTAATGCAGAGGAGTGTCATAAGACATAACAATATTGTTTAATATACAGAAGTGCTTGTTTTTCCCAATTTAGACATCATACAAAACACTTGACGACGAAGTTGTACTCACACTAAATACTTTACCCTTCGATTGCATGCTCAACCGAGAGAATAACTAATATTTTTTAAAGAAAAAAAATTAAAATATGACACCTCAATGATTTAAACCTCAACTTTCTTTAGATGATGTGAATATTTTTTCATAAAGTATGTTATTTATAATAATTTGTAATAATACATGGACAAGAAATTTTTTCATTAGCGACATTACTTAATAAAAACTTATAACCCACCTCTTGATATTTTTTTTTACAAAATCCTTTAATAATGCCAATGATAAATGTGTTGTAAAAAAGTTTCATTTATTTTTTATATTTTTTTTAAAAATTTAAAAAAAACGTAATAAATGACAAATGAAAAGAATGAAATCTTAGTTGTATTCTTGACAATTTAGTAATGCTCATCTACAGAGATAGATAAAGATGTTTGAAAAATATATTTTATCAAATTCATTTATTACTCCAACAGTTATTTCTAATAAAAAAGAATCAACAAACAAATTTTAATAGTGAAGGTATGTTACAATTATATCTTGATTTGAATTCACAACGATTATTTAAGATAAGGACAAAATTTCCATGCAATTACTTACGTTTGATTTTTACTATTTTTCAATGAAAATATGATAAATATACTAAAATATCAATTAAAGAGTATAAAAATCTGAGTAATTTATATATGTGTGAAAAGAAATTAAAAAGTTGTCATATTTTCATTAGAAAATACTAAGAATCCCAGCTGAAGAATTATACCTAAGTTTTGTCTTTAAAATAAACCCCTAACAAACCTATTGAAATAGTTGTTTTTACTTCAAAGACTTTTATGTGAATTTTTTAATATCTACAATATTGTTACTGAGAAAAAAAAAACTAGAAAAATCATATAAGTAATTAAATTTCAAAGTGTTCATGATAAATATTAAAAAATATGGATGTAATTTGTATTCTTTAAAAAAACTAAAAAACGATTATTTTTAAAAATTAATGACAATGGAGTACTAATACATAATAAAAAATAGATAAAAGAGTAAAAAATTAAATTCCCATCATATTTTTGCATAACTAAAACTCCATATTCAATAGATGGAAAATAATAATAATAAATATATTCTTATATAAAAATTATAGATGTTATCCTAATTGTAGTTGTAACAAATTAAAAAGAAGACAAATGCATGATTCGAATAGTCATATTTAACTCATGTTACTATGGAATATGAATCGTGTATGATTTATCTAAAAATCTAATTTTATTTTTTTATTTAAAATTAAGATTTAATGAATCAGTAGGTGCCTAAACTATTTTGGAATTTTAAAATACATTCTAATGTATTATAATAACGTGTTGATATATTATAAGTTTGATTACTTGAATATTTCAGTAGTTTAATTTAGTATGTGTCTACCTATGCAATGTATGTGTCGACCTGAGACATATAGAAGCTACACGCTTTAAAAATGAATTACATATGTCGACCAGAAAAATAGATGTGTGGACACATGCAGTACAAATTAATGCAGAGGAGTGTCATAAGACATAACAATATTGTTTAATATACAGAAGTGCTTGTTTTTCCCAATTTAGACATCATACAAAACACTTGACGACGAAGTTGTACTCACACTAAATACTTTACCCTTCGATTGCATGCTCAACCGAGAGAATAACTAATATTTTTTAAAGAAAAAAATTAAAAGATGACACCTCAATGATTTAAACCTCAACTTTCTTTAGATGATGTGAATATTTTTTCATAAAGTATGTTATTTATAATAATTTGTAATAATACATGGACAAGAAATTTTTTCATTAGCGACATTACTTAATAAAAACTTATAACCCACCTCTTGATATTTTTTTTTACAAAATCCTTTAATAATGCCAATGATAAATGTGTTGTAAAAAAGTTTCATTTATTTTTTATATTTTTTTTAAAAATTTAAAAAAAACGTAATAAATGACAAATGAAAAGAATGAAATCTTAGTTGTATTCTTGACAATTTAGTAATGCTCATCTACAGAGATAGATAAAGTTGTTTGAAAAATATATTTTATCAAATTCATTTATTACTCCAACACTTATTTCTAATAAAAAAGAATCAACAAACAAATTTTAATAGTGAAGGTATGTTACAATTATATCTTGATTTGAATTCACAACGATTATTTAAGATAAGGACAAAATTTCCATGCAATTACTTACGTTTGATTTTTACTATTTTTCAATGAAAATATGATAAATATACTAAAATATCAATTAAAGAGTATAAAAATCTGAGTAATTTATATATGTGTGAAAAGAAATTAAAAAGTTGTCATATTTTCATTAGAAAATACTAAGAATCCCAGCTGAAGAATTATACCTAAGTTTTGTCTTTAAAATAAACCCCTAACAAACCTATTGAAATAGTTGTTTTTACTTCAAAGACTTTTATGTGAATTTTTTAATATCTACAATATTGTTACTGAGAAAAAAAAACTAGAAAAATCATATAAGTAATTAAATTTCAAAGTGTTCATGATAAATATTAAAAAATATGGATGTAATTTGTATTCTTTAAAAAAACTAAAAAACGATTATTTTTAAAAATTAATGACAATGGAGTACTAATACATAATAAAAAATAGATAAAAGAGTAAAAAATTAAATTCCCATCATATTTTTGCATAACTAAAACTCCATATTCAATAGATGGAAAATAATAATAATAAATATATTCTTATATAAAAATTATAGATGTTATCCTACTTGTAGTTGTAACAAATTAAAAAGAAGACAAATGCATGATTCGAATAGTCATATTTAACTCATGTTACTATGGAATATGAATCGTGTATGATTTATCTAAAAATCTAATTTTATTTTTTTATTTAAAATTAAGATTTAATGAATCAGTAGGTGCCTAAACTATTTTGGAATTTTAAAATACATTCTAATGTATTATAATAACGTGTTGATATATTATAAGTTTGATTACTTGAATATTTCAGTAGTTTAATTTAGTATGTGTCTACCTATGCAATGTATGTGTCGACCTGAGACATATAGAAGCTACACGCTTTAAAAATGAATTACATATGTCGACCAGAAAAATAGATGTGTGGACACATGCAGTACAAATTAATGCAGAGGAGTGTCATAAGACATAACAATATTGTTTAATATACAGAAGTGCTTGTTTTTCCCAATTTAGACATCATACAAAACACTTGACGACGAAGTTGTACTCACACTAAATACTTTACCCTTCGATTGCATGCTCAACCGAGAGAATAACTAATATTTTTTAAAGAAAAAAATTAAAATATGACACCTCAATGATTTAAACCTCAACTTTCTTTAGATGATGTGAATATTTTTTCATAAAGTATGTTATTTATAATAATTTGTAATAATACATGGACAAGAAATTTTTTAATTAGCGACATTACTTAATAAAAACTTATAACCCACCTCTTGATATTTTTTTTTACAAAATCCTTTAATAATGCCAATGATAAATGTGTTGTAAAAAAGTTTCATTTATTTTTTATATTTTTTTTTAAAATTTAAAAAAAACGTAATAAATGACAAATGAAAAGAATGAAATCTTAGTTGTATTCTTGACAATTTAGTAATGCTCATCTACAGAGATAGATAAAGTTATTTGAAAAATATATTTTATCAAATTCATTTATTACTCCAACACTTATTTCTAATAAAAAAGAATCAACAAACAAATTTTAATAGTGAAGGTATGTTACAATTATATCTTGATTTGAATTCACAACGATTATTTATATATAAAAGTATGATATCTCCTATATGTATATCATTATCTCTATTATTTAAAAATCACTGCATGCTTTTATCTTTTGAATATTATTTTGATCAATTGTCATATCTTCACTATTTAATAAGATATATCATTTAACATTCTAATATAAAAGCACACGTGCATTTCTTTCTTTTTTTCTCAATAAGCTTTTTGTTGTTCTCGCATTGATATTATCAATAAATTCATTTTTCTTTAAAATAAAATATTAATTTCAGATTTGTGGTTCTTGCATTCATTTACATGTACATTAAAAAAAATTAAAATAAATATAAATATTATTTATAGATTTTTGTATAACATCATAATTGGATTTGGAAGATATACATATCTAAAGTTTTGTTGATTGTGTCTCGTCAAACATTGATTGTTTTTCCTCAAACAAAAAAGTTTTTATGTATCTAGGTTTAAAATCAACCTGTTTGTTTAATATTAGAAATATGGTATTTCCTATAGGAATATGATGATTCCTATCATATCATAATCATTGAAAACTTTTATTCTCTTAGATAATTTTTAAAAATTTATTAATGTCTATCTCTTTTTTATTTATTAATATAGTATTTTAAATGCCAGTCTCTTCAAGTTCATCTACATCAAAAGTGTGAGTATATATATGTTATATTTATAAGGAGTAGAAATTTATCAATGTTGATGGTGCTTTAAGATAAGGACAAAATTTCCATGCAATTACTTAGGTTTGATTTTTACTATTTTTCAATGAAAATATGATAAATATACTAAAATATCAATTCAAGAGTATAAAAATCTGAGTAATTTATATATGTGTGAAAAGAAATTAAAAAGTTGTCATATTTTCATTAGAAAATACTAAGAATCCCAGCTGAAGAATTATACCTAAGTTTTGTCTTTAAAATAAACCCCTAACAAACCTATTGAAATAGTTGTTTTTACTTCAAACACTTTTATGTGAATTTTTTAATATCTACAATATTGTTACTGAGAAAAAAAAACTAGAAAAATCATATAAGTAATTAAATTTCAAAGTGTTCATGATAAATATTAAAAAATATGGATGTAATTTGTATTCTTTAAAAAAACTAAAAAATGATTATTTTTAAAAATTCATGACAATGGAGTACTAATACATAATAAAAAATAGATAAAAGAGTAAAAAATTAAATTCCCATCATATTTTTGCATAACTAAAACTCCATATTCAATAGATGGAAAATAATAATAATAAATATATTATTATATAAAAATTATAGATGTTATCCTACTTGTAGTTGTAACAAATTAAAAAGAAGACAAATGCATGATTCGAATAGTCATATTTAACTCATGTTACTATGGAATATGAATCGTGTATGATTTATCTAAAAATCTAATTTTATTTTTTAATTTAAAATTAAGATTTAATGAATCAGTAGGTGCCTAAACTATTTTGGAATTTTAAAATACATTCTAATGTATTATAATAACGTGTTGATATATTATAAGTTTGATTACTTGAATATTTCAGTAGTTTAATTTAGTATGTGTCTACCTATGCAATGTATGTGTCGACCTGTGACATATAGAAGCTACACGCTTTAAAAATGAATTACATATGTCGACCAGAAAAATAGATGTGTGGACACATGCAGTACAAATTAATGCAGAGGAGTGTCATAAGACATAACAATATTGTTTAATATACAGAAGTGCTTGTTTTTCCCAATTTAGACATCATACAAAACACTTGACGACGAAGTTGTACTCACACTAAATACTTTACCCTTCGATTGCATGCTCAACCGAGAGAATAACTAATATTTTTTAAAGAAAAAAATTAAAAGATGACACCTCAATGATTTAAACCTCAACTTTCTTTAGATGATGTGAATATTTTTTCATAAAGTATGTTATTTATAATAATTTGTAATAATACATGGACAAGAAATTTTTTCATTAGCGACATTACTTAATAAAAACTTATAACCCACCTCTTGATATTTTTTTTTACAAAATCCTTTAATAATTCCAATGATAAATGTGTTGTAAAAAAGTTTCATTTATTTTTTATATTTTTTTTAAAAATTTAAAAAAAACGTAATAAATGACAAATGAAAAGAATGAAATCTTAGTTGTATTCTTGACAATTTAGTAATGCTCATCTACAGAGATAGATAAAGTTGTTTGAAAAATATATTTTATCAAATTCATTTATTACTCCAACACTTATTTCTAATAAAAAAGAATCAACAAACAAATTTTAATAGTGAAGGTATGTTACAATTATATCTTGATTTGAATTCACAACGATTATTTAAGATAAGGACAAAATTTCCATGCAATTACTTACGTTTGATTTTTACTATTTTTCAATGAAAATATGATAAATATACTAATATATCAATTAAAGAGTATAAAAATCTGAGTAATTTATATATGTGTGAAAAGAAATTAAAAAGTTGTCATATTTTCATTAGAAAATACTAAGAATCCCAGCTGAAGAATTATACCTAAGTTTTGTCTTTAAAATAAACCCCTAACAAACCTATTGAAATAGTTGTTTTTACTTCAAAGACTTTTATGTGAATTTTTTAATATCTACAATATTGTTACTGAGAAAAAAAAACTAGAAAAATCATATAAGTAATTAAATTTCAAAGTGTTCATGATAAATATTAAAAAATATGGATGTAATTTGTATTCTTTAAAAAAACTAAAAAACGATTATTTTTAAAAATTAATGACAATGGAGTACTAATACATAATAAAAAATAGATAAAAGAGTAAAAAATTAAATTCCCATCATATTTTTGCATAACTAAAACTCCATATTCAATAGATGGAAAATAATAATAATAAATATATTCTTATATAAAAATTATAGATGTTATCCTACTTGTAGTTGTAACAAATTAAAAAGAAGACAAATGCATGATTCGAATAGTCATATTTAACTCATGTTACTATGGAATATGAATCGTGTATGATTTATCTAAAAATCTAATTTTATTTTTTTATTTAAAATTAAGATTTAATGAATCAGTAGGTGCCTAAACTATTTTGGAATTTTAAAATACATTCTAATGTATTATAATAACGTGTTGATATATTATAAGTTTGATTACTTGAATATTTCAGTAGTTTAATTTAGTATGTGTCTACCTATGCAATGTATGTGTCGACCTGAGACATATAGAAGCTACACGCTTTAAAAATGAATTACATATGTCGACCAGAAAAATAGATGTGTGGACACATGCAGTACAAATTAATGCAGAGGAGTGTCATAAGACATAACAATATTGTTTAATATACAGAAGTGCTTGTTTTTCCCAATTTAGACATCATACAAAACACTTGACGACGAAGTTGTACTCACACTAAATACTTTACCCTTCGATTGCATGCTCAACCGAGAGAATAACTAATATTTTTTAAAGAAAAAAATTAAAATATGACACCTCAATGATTTAAACCTCAACTTTCTTTAGATGATGTGAATATTTTTTCATAAAGTATGTTATTTATAATAATTTGTAATAATACATGGACAAGAAATTTTTTAATTAGCGACATTACTTAATAAAAACTTATAACCCACCTCTTGATATTTTTTTTTACAAAATCCTTTAATAATGCCAATGATAAATGTGTTGTAAAAAAGTTTCATTTATTTTTTATATTTTTTTTTAAAATTTAAAAAAAACGTAATAAATGACAAATGAAAAGAATGAAATCTTAGTTGTATTCTTGACAATTTAGTAATGCTCATCTACAGAGATAGATAAAGTTATTTGAAAAATATATTTTATCAAATTCATTTATTACTCCAACACTTATTTCTAATAAAAAAGAATCAACAAACAAATTTTAATAGTGAAGGTATGTTACAATTATATCTTGATTTGAATTCACAACGATTATTTATATATAAAAGTATGATATCTCCTATATGTATATCATTATCTCTATTATTTAAAAATCACTGCATGCTTTTATCTTTTGAATATTATTTTGATCAATTGTCATATCTTCACTATTTAATAAGATATATCATTTAACATTCTAATATAAAAGCACACGTGCATTTCTTTCTTTTTTTCTCAATAAGCTTTTTGTTGTTCTCGCATTGATATTATCAATAAATTCATTTTTCTTTAAAATAAAATATTAATTTCAGATTTGTGGTTCTTGCATTCATTTACATGTACATTAAAAAAAATTAAAATAAATATAAATATTATTTATAGATTTTTGTATAACATCATAATTGGATTTGGAAGATATACATATCTAAAGTTTTGTTGATTGTGTCTCGTCAAACATTGATTGTTTTTCCTCAAACAAAAAAGTTTTTATGTATCTAGGTTTAAAATCAACCTGTTTGTTTAATATTAGAAATATGGTATTTCCTATAGGAATATGATGATTCCTATCATATCATAATCATTGAAAACTTTTATTCTCTTAGATAATTTTTAAAAATTTATTAATGTCTATCTCTTTTTTATTTATTAATATAGTATTTTAAATGCCAGTCTCTTCAAGTTCATCTACATCAAAAGTGTGAGTATATATATGTTATATTTATAAGGAGTAGAAATTTATCAATGTTGATGGTGCTTTAAGATAAGGACAAAATTTCCATGCAATTACTTAGGTTTGATTTTTACTATTTTTCAATGAAAATATGATAAATATACTAAAATATCAATTCAAGAGTATAAAAATCTGAGTAATTTATATATGTGTGAAAAGAAATTAAAAAGTTGTCATATTTTCATTAGAAAATACTAAGAATCCCAGCTGAAGAATTATACCTAAGTTTTGTCTTTAAAATAAACCCCTAACAAACCTATTGAAATAGTTGTTTTTACTTCAAACACTTTTATGTGAATTTTTTAATATCTACAATATTGTTACTGAGAAAAAAAAACTAGAAAAATCATATAAGTAATTAAATTTCAAAGTGTTCATGATAAATATTAAAAAATATGGATGTAATTTGTATTCTTTAAAAAAACTAAAAAATGATTATTTTTAAAAATTCATGACAATGGAGTACTAATACATAATAAAAAATAGATAAAAGAGTAAAAAATTAAATTCCCATCATATTTTTGCATAACTAAAACTCCATATTCAATAGATGGAAAATAATAATAATAAATATATTATTATATAAAAATTATAGATGTTATCCTACTTGTAGTTGTAACAAATTAAAAAGAAGACAAATGCATGATTCGAATAGTCATATTTAACTCATGTTACTATGGAATATGAATCGTGTATGATTTATCTAAAAATCTAATTTTATTTTTTAATTTAAAATTAAGATTTAATGAATCAGTAGGTGCCTAAACTATTTTGGAATTTTAAAATACATTCTAATGTATTATAATAACGTGTTGATATATTATAAGTTTGATTACTTGAATATTTCAGTAGTTTAATTTAGTATGTGTCTACCTATGCAATGTATGTGTCGACCTGTGACATATAGAAGCTACACGCTTTAAAAATGAATTACATATGTCGACCAGAAAAATAGATGTGTGGACACATGCAGTACAAATTAATGCAGAGGAGTGTCATAAGACATAACAATATTGTTTAATATACAGAAGTGCTTGTTTTTCCCAATTTAGACATCATACAAAACACTTGACGACGAAGTTGTACTCACACTAAATACTTTACCCTTCGATTGCATGCTCAACCGAGAGAATAACTAATATTTTTTAAAGAAAAAAATTAAAATATGACACCT
Source organism: Vicia faba (assembly GCA_948472305.1). Taxonomy (NCBI): domain Eukaryota; kingdom Viridiplantae; phylum Streptophyta; class Magnoliopsida; order Fabales; family Fabaceae; genus Vicia; species Vicia faba. Next base: position 100,235 of record CATIWC010003002.1, read on the forward strand.
CAATGATTTAAACCTCAACTTTCTTTAGATGATGTGAATATTTTTTCATAAAGTATGTTATTTATAATAATTTGTAATAATACATGGACAAGAAATTTTTTCATTAGCGACATTACTTAATAAAAACTTATAACCCACCTCTTGATATTTTTTTTTACAAAATCCTTTAATAATGCCAATGATAAATGTGTTGTAAAAAAGTTTCATTTATTTTTTATATTTTTTTTAAAAATTTAAAAAAAACGTAATAAATGACAAATGAAAAGAATGAAATCTTAGTTGTATTCTTGACAATTTAGTAATGCTCATCTACAGAGATAGATAAAGTTGTTTGAAAAATATATTTTATCAAATTCATTTATTACTCCAACACTTATTTCTAATAAAAAAGAATCAACAAACAAATTTTAATAGTGAAGGTATGTTACAATTATATCTTGATTTGAATTCACAACGCTTATTTATATATAAGAGTATGATATCTCCTATATGTATATCATTATCTCTATTATTTAAAAATCACTGCATGCTTTTATCTTTTGAATATTATTTTGATCAATTGTCATATCTTTACTATTTAATAAGATATATCATTTAACATTCTAATAAAAAAGCACACGTGCATTTCTTTCTTTTTTTCTCAATAAGCTTTTTGTTGTTCTCGCATTGATATTATCAATAAATTCATTTTTCTTTAAAATAAAATATTAATTTCAGATTTGTGGTTCTTGCATTCATTTACATGTACATTAAAAAAAATTAAAATAAATATAAATATTATTTATAGATTTTTGTATAACATCATAATTGGATTTGGAAGATATACATATCTAAAGTTTTGTTGATTGTGTCTCGTCAAACATTGATTGTTTCTCCTCAAACAAAAAAGTTTTTATGTATCTAGGTTTAAAATCAACCTGTTTGTTTAATATTAGAAATATGGTATTTCCTATAGGAATATGATTATTCCTATCATATCATAATCATTGAAAACTTTTATTCTCTTAGATAATTTTTAAAAATTTATTAATGTCTATCTCTTTTTTATTTATTAATATAATATGTTAAATGCCAGTCTCTTCAAGTTCATCTACATCAAAAGTGTGAGTATATATATGTTATATTTATAAGGAGTAGAAATTTATCAATGTTGATGGTGCTTTAAGATAAGGACAAAATTTCCATGCAATTACTTAGGTTTGATTTTTACTATTTTTCAATGAAAATATGATAAATATACTAAAATATCAATTAAAGAGTATAAAAATCTGAGTAATTTATATATGTGTGAAAAGAAATTAAAAAGTTGTCATATTTTCATTAGAAAATACTAAGAATCCCAGCTGAAGAATTATACCTAAGTTTTGCCTTTAAAATAAACCCCTAACAAACCTATTGAAATAGTTGTTTTTACTTCAAACACTTTTATGTGAATTTTTTAATATCTACAATATTGTTAGTGAGAAAAAAAAACTAGAAAAATCATATAAGTAATTAAATTTCAAAGTGTTCATGATAAATATTAAAAAATATGGATGTAATTTGTATTCTTTAAAAAAACTAAAAAACGATTATTTTTAAAGATTAATGACAATAGAGTACTAATACATAATAAAAAATAGATAGAAGAGTAAAAAATTAAATTCCCATCATATTTTTGCATAACTAAAACTCCATATTCAATAGATGGAAAATAATAATAATATATATATTCTTATATAAAAATTATAGATGTTATCCTACTTGTAGTTGTAACAAATTAAAAAGAAGACAAATGCATGATTCCAATAGTCATATTTAACTCATGGTACTATGGAATATGAATCGTGTATGATTTATCTAAAAATCTAATTTTATTTTTTAATTTAAAATTAAGATTTAATGAATCAGTAGGTGCCTAAACTATTTTGGAATTTTAAAATACATTCTAATGTATTATAATAACGTGTTGATATATTATAAGTTTGATTACTTGAATATTTCAGTAGTTTAATTTAGTATGTGTCGACCTATGCAATGTATGTGTCGACCTGAGACATACAGAAGCTACACGCTTTAAAAATGAATTACATATGTCGAGTAGAAAAATAGATGTGTGGACACATGCAGTACAAATTAATGCAGAGGAGTGTCATAAGACATAACAATATTGTTTAATATACAGAAGTGCTTGTTTTTACCAATTTAGACATCATACAAAACACTTGACGACGAAGTTGTACTCACACTAAATACTTTACCCTTCGATTGCATGCTCAACCGAGAGAATAACTAATATTTTTTAAAGAAAAAAATTAAAATATGACACCTCAATGATTTAAACCTCAACTTTCTTTAGATGATGTGAATATTTTTTCATAAAGTATGTTATTTATAATAATTTGTAATAATACATGGACAAGAAATTTTTTCATTAGCGACATTACTTAATAAAAACTTATAACCCACCTCTTGATATTTTTTTTTACAAAATCCTTTAATAATGCCAATGATAAATGTGTTGTAAAAAAGTTTCATTTATTTTTTATATTTTTTTTAAAAATTTAAAAAAAACGTAATAAATGACAAATGAAAAGAATGAAATCTTAGTTGTATTCTTGACAATTTAGTAATGCTCATCTACAGAGATAGATAAAGTTGTTTGAAAAATATATTTTATCAAATTCATTTATTACTCCAACACTTATTTCTAATAAAAAAGAATCAACAAACAAATTTTAATAGTGAAGGTATGTTACAATTATATCTTGATTTGAATTCACAACGATTATTTAAGATAAGGACAAAATTTCCATGCAATTACTTAGGTTTGATTTTTACTATTTTTCAATGAAAATATGATAAATATACTAAAATATCAATTAAAGAGTATAAAAATCTGAGTAATTTATATATGTGTGAAAAGAAATTAAAAAGTTGTCATATTTTCATTAGAAAATACTAAGAATCCCAGCTGAAGAATTATACCTAAGTTTTGTCTTTAAAATAAACCCCTAACAAACCTATTGAAATAGTTGTTTTTACTTCAATGACTTTTATGTGAATTTTTTAATATCTACAATATTGTTACTGAGAAAAAAAAACTAGAAAAATCATATAAGTAATTAAATTTCAAAGTGTTCATGATAAATATTAAAAAATATGGATGTAATTTGTATTCTTTAAAAAAACTAAAAAACGATTATTTTTAAAGATTAATGACAATAGAGTACTAATACATAATAAAAAATAGATAGAAGAGTAAAAAATTAAATTCCCATCATATTTTTGCATAACTAAAACTCCATATTCAATAGATGGAAAATAATAATAATATATATATTCTTATATAAAAATTATAGATGTTATCCTACTTGTAGTTGTAACAAATTAAAAAGAAGACAAATGCATGATTCCAATAGTCATATTTAACTCATGGTACTATTGAATATGAATCGTGTATGATTTATCTAAAAATCTAATTTTATTTTTTAATTTAAAATTAAGATTTAATGAATCAGTAGGTGCCTAAACTATTTTGGAATTTTAAAATACATTCTAATGTATTATAATAACGTGTTGATATATTATAAGTTTGATTACTTGAATATTTCAGTAGTTTAATTTAGTATGTGTCGACCTATGCAATGTATGTGTCGACCTGAGACATACAGAAGCTACACGCTTTAAAAATGAATTACATATGTCGAGTAGAAAAATAGATGTGTGGACACATGCAGTACAAATTAATGCAGAGGAGTGTCATAAGACATAACAATATTGTTTAATATACAGAAGTGCTTGTTTTTACCAATTTAGACATCATACAAAACACTTGACGACGAAGTTGTACTCACACTAAATACTTTACCCTTCGATTGCATGCTCAACCGAGAGAATAACTAATATTTTTTAAAGAAAAAAATTAAAATATGACACCTCAATGATTTAAACCTCAACTTTCTTTAGATGATGTGAATATTTTTTCATAAAGTATGTTATTTATAATAATTTGTAATAATACATGGACAAGAAATTTTTTCATTAGCGACATTACTTAATAAAAACTTATAACCCACCTCTTGATATTTTTTTTACAAAATCCTTTAATAATGCCAATGATAAATGTGTTGTAAAAAAGTTTCATTTATTTTTTATGTTTTTTTTAAAAATTTAAAAAAAACGTAATAAATGACAAATGAAAAGAATGAAATCTTAGTTGTATTCTTGACAATTTAGTAATGCTCATCTACAGAGATAGATAAAGTTGTTTGAAAAATATATTTTATCAAATTCATTTATTACTCCAACACTTATTTCTAATAAAAAAGAATCAACAAACAAATTTTAATAGTGAAGGTATGTTACAATTATATCTTGATTTGAATTCACAACGATTATTTAAGATAAGGACAAAATTTCCATGCAATTACTTAGGTCTGATTTTTACTATTTTTCAATGAAAATATGATAAATATACTAAAATATCAATTAAAGAGTATAAAAATCTGAGTAATTTATATATGTGTGAAAAGAAATTAAAAAGTTGTCATATTTTCATTAGAAAATACTAAGAATCCCAGCTGAAGAATTATACCTAAGTTTTGTCTTTAAAATAAACCCCTAACAAACCTATTGAAATAGTTGTTTTTACTTCAAAGACTTTTATGTGAATTTTTTAATAGCTACAATATTGTTACTGAGAAAAAAAAACTAGAAAAATCATATAAGTAATTAAATTTCAAAGTGTTCATGATAAATATTAAAAAATATGGATGTAATTTGTATTCTTTAAAAAAACTAAAAAACGATTATTTTTAAAGATTAATGACAATAGAGTACTAATACATAATAAAAAATAGATAGAAGAGTAAAAAATTAAATTCCCATCATATTTTTGCATAACTAAAACTCCATATTCAATAGATGGAAAATAATAATAATATATATATTCTTATATAAAAATTATAGATGTTATCCTACTTGTAGTTGTAACAAATTAAAAAGAAGACAAATGCATGATTCCAATAGTCATATTTAACTCATGGTACTATGGAATATGAATCGTGTATGATTTATCTAAAAATCTAATTTTATTTTTTAATTTAAAATTAAGATTTAATGAATCAGTAGGTGCCTAAACTATTTTGGAATTTTAAAATACATTCTAATGTATTATAATAACGTGTTGATATATTATAAGTTTGATTACTTGAATATTTCAGTAGTTTAATTTAGTATGTGTCGACCTATGCAATGTATGTGTCGACCTGAGACATACAGAAGCTACACGCTTTAAAAATGAATTACATATGTCGAGTAGAAAAATAGATGTGTGGACACATGCAGTACAAATTAATGCAGAGGAGTGTCATAAGACATAACAATATTGTTTAATATACAGAAGTGCTTGTTTTTACCAATTTAGACATCATACAAAACACTTGACGACGAAGTTGTACTCACACTAAATACTTTACCCTTCGATTGCATGCTCAACCGAGAGAATAACTAATATTTTTTAAAGAAAAAAATTAAAATATGACACCTCAATGATTTAAACCTCAACTTTCTTTAGATGATGTGAATATTTTTTCATAAAGTATGTTATTTATAATAATTTGTAATAATACATGGACAAGAAATTTTTTCATTAGCGACATTACTTAATAAAAACTTATAACCCACCTCTTGATATTTTTTTTTACAAAATCCTTTAATAATGCCAATGATAAATGTGTTGTAAAAAAGTTTCATTTATTTTTTATATTTTTTTTAAAAATTTAAAAAAAACGTAATAAATGACAAATGAAAAGAATGAAATCTTAGTTGTATTCTTGACAATTTAGTAATGCTCATCTACAGAGATAGATAAAGTTGTTTGAAAAATATATTTTATCAAATTCATTTATTACTCCAACACTTATTTCTAATAAAAAAGAATCAACAAACAAATTTTAATATTGAAGGTATGTTACAATTATATCTTGATTTGAATTCACAACGATTATTTAAGATAAGGACAAAATTTCCATGCAATTACTTAGGTTTGATTTTTACTATTTTTCAATGAAAATATGATAAATATACTAAAATATCAATTAAAGAGTATAAAAATCTGAGTAATTTATATATGTGTGAAAAGAAATTAAAAAGTTGTCATATTTTCATTAGAAAATACTAAGAATCCCAGCTGAAGAATTATACCTAAGTTTTGTCTTTAAAATAAACCCCTAACAAACCTATTGAAATAGTTGTTTTTACTTCAAAGACTTTTATGTGAATTTTTTAATATCTACAATATTGTTACTGAGAAAAAAAAACTAGAAAAATCATATAAGTAATTAAATTTCAAAGTGTTCATGATAAATATTAAAAAATATGGATGTAATTTGTATTCTTTAAAAAAACTAAAAAACGATTATTTTTAAAGATTAATGACAATAGAGTACTAATACATAATAAAAAATAGATAGAAGAGTAAAAAATTAAATTCCCATCATATTTTTGCATAACTAAAACTCCATATTCAATAGATGGAAAATAATAATAATATATATATTCTTATATAAAAATTATAGATGTTATCCTACTTGTAGTTGTAACAAATTAAAAAGAAGACAAATGCATGATTCCAATAGTCATATTTAACTCATGGTACTATTGAATATGAATCGTGTATGATTTATCTAAAAATCTAATTTTATTTTTTAATTTAAAATTAAGATTTAATGAATCAGTAGGTGCCTAAACTATTTTGGAATTTTAAAATACATTCTAATGTATTATAATAACGTGTTGATATATTATAAGTTTGATTACTTGAATATTTCAGTAGTTTAATTTAGTATGTGTCGACCTATGCAATGTATGTGTCGACCTGAGACATACAGAAGCTACACGCTTTAAAAATGAATTACATATGTCGAGTAGAAAAATAGATATGTGGACACATGCAGTACAAATTAATGCAGAGGAGTGTCATAAGACATAACAATATTGTTTAATATACAGAAGTGCTTGTTTTTACCAATTTAGACATCATACAAAACACTTGACGACGAAGTTGTACTCACACTAAATACTTTACCCTTCGATTGCATGCTCAACCGAGAGAATAACTAATATTTTTTAAAGAAAAAAATTAAAATATGACACCTCAATGATTTAAACCTCAACTTTCTTTAGATGATGTGAATATTTTTTCATAAAGTATGTTATTTATAATAATTTGTAATAATACATGGACAAGAAATTTTTTCATTAGCGACATTACTTAATAAAAACTTATAACCCACCTCTTGATATTTTTTTTTACAAAATCCTTTAATAATGCCAATGATAAATGTGTTGTAAAAAAGTTTCATTTATTTTTTATGTTTTTTTTAAAAATTTAAAAAAAACGTAATAAATGACAAATGAAAAGAATGAAATCTTAGTTGTATTCTTGACAATTTAGTAATGCTCATCTACAGAGATAAATAAAGTTGTTTGAAAAATATATTTTATCAAATTCATTTATTACTCCAACACTTATTTCTAATAAAAAAGAATCAACAAACAAATTTTAATAGTGAAGGTATGTTACAATTATATCTTGATTTGAATTCACAACGATTATTTAAGATAAGGACAAAATTTCCATGCAATTACTTAGGTTTGATTTTTACTATTTTTCAATGAAAATATGATAAATATACTAAAATATCAATTAAAGAGTATAAAAATCTGAGTAATTTATATATGTGTGAAAAGAAATTAAAAAGTTGTCATATTTTCATTAGAAAATACTAAGAATCCCAGCTGAAGAATTATACCTAAGTTTTGTCTTTAAAATAAACCCCTAACAAACCTATTGAAATAGTTGTTTTTACTTCAAACACTTTTATGTGAATTTTTTAATATCTACAATATTGTTACTGAGAAAAAAAAACTAGAAAAATCATATAAGTAATTAAATTTCAAAGTGTTCATGATAAATATTAAAAAATATGGATGTAATTTGTATTCTTTAAAAAAACTAAAAAACGATTATTTTTAAAGATTAATGACAATAGAGTACTAATACATAATAAAAAATAGATAGAAGAGTAAAAAATTAAATTCCCATCATATTTTTGCATAACTAAAACTCCATATTCAATAGATGGAAAATAATAATAATATATATATTCTTATATAAAAATTATAGATGTTATCCTACTTGTAGTTGTAACAAATTAAAAAGAAGACAAATGCATGATTCCAATAGTCATATTTAACTCATGGTACTATGGAATATGAATCGTGTATGATTTATCTAAAAATCTAATTTTATTTTTTAATTTAAAATTAAGATTTAATGAATCAGTAGGTGCCTAAACTATTTTGGAATTTTAAAATACATTCTAATGTATTATAATAACGTGTTGATATATTATAAGTTTGATTACTTGAATATTTCAGTAGTTTAATTTAGTATGTGTCGACCTATGCAATGTATGTGTCGACCTGAGACATACAGAAGCTACACGCATTAAAAATGAATTACATATGTCGAGTAGAAAAATAGATGTGTGGACACATGCAGTACAAATTAATGCAGAGGAGTGTCATAAGACATAACAATATTGTTTAATATACAGAAGTGCTTGTTTTTACCAATTTAGACATCATACAAAACACTTGACGACGAAGTTGTACTCACACTAAATACTTTACCCTTCGATTGCATGCTCAACCGAGAGAATAACTAATATTTTTTAAAGAAAAAAATTAAAATATGACACCTCAATGATTTAAACCTCAACTTTCTTTAGATGATGTGAATATTTTTTCATAAAGTATGTTATTTATAATAATTTGTAATAATACATGGACAAGAAATTTTTTCATTAGCGACATTACTTAATAAAAACTTATAACCCACCTCTTGATATTTTTTTTTACAAAATCCTTTAATAATGCCAATGATAAATGTGTTGTAAAAAAGTTTCATTTATTTTTTATATTTTTTTTAAAAATTTAAAAAAAACGTAATAAATGACAAATGAAAAGAATGAAATCTTAGTTGTATTCTTGACAATTTAGTAATGCTCATCTACAGAGATAGATAAAGTTCTTTGAAAAATATATTTTATCAAATTCATTTATTACTCCAACACTTATTTCTAATAAAAAAGAATCAACAAACAAATTTTAATAGTGAAGGTATGTTACAATTATATCTTGATTTGAATTCACAACGCTTATTTATATATAAGAGTATGATATCTCCTATATGTATATCATTATCTCTATTATTTAAAAATCACTGCATGCTTTTATCTTTTGAATATTATTTTGATCAATTGTCATATCTTCACTATTTAATAAGATATATCATTTAACATTCTAATAAAAAAGCACACGTGCATTTCTTTCTCTTTTTCTCAATAAGCTTTTTGTTGTTCTCGCATTGATATTATCAATAAATTCATTTTTCTTTAAAATAAAATATTAATTTCAGATTTGTGGTTCTTGCATTCATTTACATGTACATTAAAAAAAATTAAAATAAATATAAATATTATTTATAGATTTTTGTATAACATCATAATTGGATTTGGAAGATATACATATCTAAAGTTTTGTTGATTGTGTCTCGTCAAACATTGATTGTTTCTCCTCAAACAAAAAAGTTTTTATGTATCTAGGTTTAAAATCAACCTGTTTGTTTAATATTAGAAATATGGTATTTCCTATAGGAATATGATTATTCCTATCATATCATAATCATTGAAAACTTTTATTCTCTTAGATAATTTTTAAAAATTTATTAATGTCTATCTCTTTTTTATTTATTAATATAATATGTTAAATGCCAGTCTCTTCAAGTTCATCTACATCAAAAGTGTGAGTATATATATGTTATATTTATAAGGAGTAGAAATTTATCAATGTTGATGGTGCTTTAAGATAAGGACAAAATTTCCATGCAATTACTTAGGTTTGATTTTTACTATTTTTCAATGAAAATATGATAAATATACTAAAATATCAATTAAAGAGTATAAAAATCTGAGTAATTTATATATGTGTGAAAAGAAATTAAAAAGTTGTCATATTTTCATTAGAAAATACTAAGAATCCCAGCTGAAGAATTATACCTAAGTTTTGTCTTTAAAATAAACCCCTAACAAACCTATTGAAATAGTTGTTTTTACTTCAAACACTTTTATGTGAATTTTTTAATATCTACAATATTGTTACTGAGAAAAAAAAACTAGAAAAATCATATAAGTAATTAAATTTCAAAGTGTTCATGATAAATATTAAAAAATATGGATGTAATTTGTATTCTTTAAAAAAACTAAAAAACGATTATTTTTAAAGATTAATGACAATAGAGTACTAATACATAATAAAAAATAGATAGAAGAGTAAAAAATTAAATTCCCATCATATTTTTGCATAACTAAAACTCCATATTCAATAGATGGAAAATAATAATAATATATATATTCTTATATAAAAATTATAGATGTTATCCTACTTGTAGTTGTAACAAATTAAAAAGAAGACAAATGCATGATTCCAATAGTCATATTTAACTCATGGTACTATGGAATATGAATCGTGTATGATTTATCTAAAAATCTAATTTTATTTTTTAATTTAAAATTAAGATTTAATGAATCAGTAGGTGCCTAAACTATTTTGGAATTTTAAAATACATTCTAATGTATTATAATAACGTGTTGATATATTATAAGTTTGATTACTTGAATATTTCAGTAGTTTAATTTAGTATGTGTCGACCTATGCAATGTATGTGTCGACCTGAGACATACAGAAGCTACACGCTTTAAAAATGAATTACATATGTCGAGTAGAAAAATAGATGTGTGGACACATGCAGTACAAATTAATGCAGAGGAGTGTCATAAGACATAACAATATTGTTTAATATACAGAAGTGCTTGTTTTTACCAATTTAGACATCATACAAAACACTTGACGACGAAGTTGTACTCACACTAAATACTTTACCCTTCGATTGCATGCTCAACCGAGAGAATAACTAATATTTTTTAAAGAAAAAAATTAAAATATGACACCTCAATGATTTAAACCTCAACTTTCTTTAGATGATGTGAATATTTTTTCATAAAGTATGTTATTTATAATAATTTGTAATAATACATGGACAAGAAATTTTTTCATTAGCGACATTACTTAATAAAAACTTATAACCCACCTCTTGATATTTTTTTTTACAAAATCCTTTAATAATGCCAATGATAAATGTGTTGTAAAAAAGTTTCATTTATTTTTTATGTTTTTTTTTTAAATTTAAAAAAATCGTAATAAATGACAAATGAAAAGAATGAAATCTTAGTTGTATTCTTGACAATTTAGTAATGCTCATCTACAGAGATAGATAAAGTTGTTTGAAAAATATATTTTATCAAATTCATTTATTACTCCAACACTTATTTCTAATAAAAAAGAATCAACAAACAAATTTTAATAGTGAAGGTATGTTACAATTATATCTTGATTTGAATTCACAACGATTATTTAAGATAAGGACCAAATTTCCATGCAATTACTTAGGTTTGATTTTTACTATTTTTCAATGAAAATATGATAAATATACTAAAATATCAATTAAAGAGTATAAAAATCTGAGTAATTTATATATGTGTGAAAAGAAATTAAAAAGTTGTCATATTTTCATTAGAAAATACTAAGAATCCCAGCTGAAGAATTATACCTAAGTTTTGTCTTTAAAATAAACCCCTAACAAACCTATTGAAATAGTTGTTTTTACTTCAAAGACTTTTATGTGAATTTTTTAATATCTACAATATTGTTATTGAGAAAAAAAAACTAGAAAAATCATATAAGTAATTAAATTTCAAAGTGTTCATGATAAATATTAAAAAATATGGATGTAATTTGTATTCTTTAAAAAAACTAAAAAACGATTATTTTTAAAAATTAATGACAATCGAGTACTAATACATAATAAAAAATAGATAAAAGAGTAAAAAATTAAATTCCCATCATATTTTTGCATAACTAAAACTCCATATTCAATAGATGGAAAATAATAATAATAAATATATTCTTATATAAAAATTATAGATGTTATCCTACTTGTAGTTGTAACAAATTAAAAAGAAGACAAATGCATGATTCGAATAGTCATATTTAACTCATGTTACTATGGAATATGAATCGTGTATGATTTATCTAAAAATCTAATTTTATTTTTTAATTTAAAATTAAGATTTAATGAATCAGTAGGTGCCTAAACTATTTTGGAATTTTAAAATACATTCTAATGTATTATAATAACGTGTTGATATATTATAAGTTTGATTACTTGAATATTTCAGTAGTTTAATTTAGTATGTGTCTACCTATGCAATGTATGTGTCGACCTGAGACATATAGAAGCTACACGCTTTAAAAATGAATTACATATGTCGACCAGAAAAATAGATGTGTGGACACATGCAGTACAAATTAATGCAGAGGAGTGTCATAAGACATAACAATATTGTTTAATATACAGAAGTGCTTGTTTTTCCCAATTTAGACATCATACAAAACACTTGACGACGAAGTTGTACTCACACTAAATACTTTACCCTTCGATTGCATGCTCAACCGAGAGAATAACTAATATTTTTTAAAGAAAAAAATTAAAATATGACACCTCAATGATTTAAACCTCAACTTTCTTTAGATGATGTGAATATTTTTTCATAAAGTATGTTATTTATAATAATTTGTAATAATACATGGACAAGAAATTTTTTCATTAGCGACATTACTTAATAAAAACTTATAACCCACCTCTTGATATTTTTTTTTACAAAATCCTTTAATAATGCCAATGATAAATGTGTTGTAAAAAAGTTTCATTTATTTTTTATGTTTTTTTTTTAAATTTAAAAAAATCGTAATAAATGACAAATGAAAAGAATGAAATCTTAGTTGTATTCTTGACAATTTAGGAATGCTCATCTACAGAGATAGATAAAGTTGTTTGAAAAATATATTTTATCAAATTCATTTATTACTCCAACACTTATTTCTAATAAAAAAGAATCAACAAACAAATTTTAAAAGTGAAGGTATGTTACAATTATATCTTGATTTGAATTCACAACGATTATTTAAGATAAGGACCAAATTTCCATGCAATTACTTAGGTTTGATTTTTACTATTTTTCAATGAAAATATGATAAATATACTAAAATATCAATTAAAGAGTATAAAAATCTGAGTAATTTATATATGTGTGAAAAGAAATTAAAAAGTTGTCATATTTTCATTAGAAAATACTAAGAATCCCAACTGAAGAATTATACCTAAGTTTTGTCTTTAAAATAAACCCCTAACAAACCTATTGAAATAGTTGTTTTTACTTCAAAGACTTTTATGTGAATTTTTTAATATCTACAATATTGTTACTGAGAAAAAAAAACTAGAAAAATCATATAAGTAATTAAATTTCAAAGTGTTCATGATAAATATTAAAAAATATGGATGTAATTTGTATTCTTTAAAAAAACTAAAAAACGATTATTTTTAAAAATTAATGACAATCGAGTACTAATACATAATAAAAAATAGATAAAAGAGTAAAAAATTAAATTCCCATCATATTTTTGCATAACTAAAACTCCATATTCAATAGATGGAAAATAATAATAATAAATATATTCTTATATAAAAATTATAGATGTTATCCTACTTGTAGTTGTAACAAATTAAAAAGAAGACAAATGCATGATTCGAATAGTCATATTTAACTCATGTTACTATGGAATATGAATCGTGTATGATTTATCTAAAAATCTAATTTTATTTTTTAATTTAAAATTAAGATTTAATGAATCAGTAGGTGCCTAAACTATTTTGGAATTTTAAAATACATTCTAATGTATTATAATAACGTGTTGATATATTATAAGTTTGATTACTTGAATATTTCAGTAGTTTAATTTAGTATGTGTCTACCTATGCAATGTATGTGTCGACCTGAGACATATAGAAGCTACACGCTTTAAAAATGAATTACATATGTCGACCAGAAAAATAGATGTGTGGACACATGCAGTACAAATTAATGCAGAGGAGTGTCATAAGACATAACAATATTGTTTAATATACAGAAGTGCTTGTTTTTCCCAATTTAGACATCATACAAAACACTTGACGACGAAGTTGTACTCACACTAAATACTTTACCCTTCGATTGCATGCTCAACCGAGAGAATAACTAATATTTTTTAAAGAAAAACATTAAAATATGACACCTCAATGATTTAAACCTCAACTTTCTTTAGATGATGTGAATATTTTTTCATAAAGTATGTTATTTATAATAATTTGTAATAATACATGGACAAGAAATTTTTTCATTAGCGACATTACTTAATAAAAACTTATAACCCACCTCTTGATATTTTTTTTTACAAAATCCTTTAATAATGCCAATGATAAATGTGTTGTAAAAAAGTTTCATTTATTTTTTATATTTTTTTTAAAAATTTAAAAAAAACGTAATAAATGACAAATGAAAAGAATGAAATCTTAGTTGTATTCTTGACAATTTAGTAATGCTCATCTACAGAGATAGATAAAGTTGTTTGAAAAATATATTTTATCAAATTCATTTATTACTCCAACACTTATTTCTAATAAAAAAGAATCAACAAACAAATTTTAATAGTGAAGGTATGTTACAATTATATCTTGATTTGAATTCACAACGATTATTTATATATAAAAGTATGATATCTCCTATATGTATATCATTATCTCTATTATTTAAAAATCACTGCATGCTTTTATCTTTTGAATATTATTTTGATCAATTGTCATATCTTCACTATTTAATAAGATATATCATTTAACATTCTAATATAAAAGCACACGTGCATTTCTTTCTTTTTTTCTCAATAAGCTTTTTGTTGTTCTCGCATTGATATTATCAATAAATTCATTTTTCTTTAAAATAAAATATTAATTTCAGATTTGTGGTTCTTGCATTCATTTACATGTACATTAAAAAAAATTAAAATAAATATAAATATTATTTATAGATTTTTGTATAACATCATAATTGGATTTGGAAGATATACATATCTAAAGTTTTGTTGATTGTGTCTCGTCAAACATTGATTGTTTTTCCTCAAACAAAAAAGTTTTTATGTATCTAGGTTTAAAATCAACCTGTTTGTTTAATATTAGAAATATGGTATTTCCTATAGGAATATGATGATTCCTATCATATCATAATCATTGAAAACTTTTATTCTCTTAGATAATTTTTAAAAATTTATTAATGTCTATCTCTTTTTTATTTATTAATATAGTATTTTAAATGCCAGTCTCTTCAAGTTCATCTACATCAAAAGTGTGAGTATATATATGTTATATTTATAAGGAGTAGAAATTTATCAATGTTGATGGTGCTTTAAGATAAGGACAAAATTTCCATGCAATTACTTAGGTTTGATTTTTACTATTTTTCAATGAAAATATGATAAATATACTAAAATATCAATTCAAGAGTATAAAAATCTGAGTAATTTATATATGTGTGAAAAGAAATTAAAAAGTTGTCATATTTTCATTAGAAAATACTAAGAATCCCAGCTGAAGAATTATACCTAAGTTTTGTCTTTAAAATAAACCCCTAACAAACCTATTGAAATAGTTGTTTTTACTTCAAACACTTTTATGTGAATTTTTTAATATCTACAATATTGTTACTGAGAAAAAAAAACTAGAAAAATCATATAAGTAATTAAATTTCAAAGTGTTCATGATAAATATTAAAAAAATATGGATGTAATTTGTATTCTTTAAAAAAACTAAAAAATGATTATTTTTAAAAATTAATGACAATGGAGTACTAATACATAATAAAAAATAGATAAAAGAGTAAAAAATTAAATTCCCATCATATTTTTGCATAACTAAAACTCCATATTCAATAGATGGAAAATAATAATAATAAATATATTCTTATATAAAAATTATAGATGTTATCCTACTTGTAGTTGTAACAAATTAAAAAGAAGACAAATGCATGATTCGAATAGTCATATTTAACTCATGTTACTATGGAATATGAATCGTGTATGATTTATCTAAAAATCTAATTTTATTTTTTAATTTAAAATTAAGATTTAATGAATCAGTAGGTGCCTAAACTATTTTGGAATTTTAAAATACATTCTAATGTATTATAATAACGTGTTGATATATTATAAGTTTGATTACTTGAATATTTCAGTAGTTTAATTTAGTATGTGTCTACCTATGCAATGTATGTGTCGACCTGAGACATATAGAAGCTACACGCTTTAAAAATGAATTACATATGTCGACCAGAAAAATAGATGTGTGGACACATGCAGTACAAATTAATGCAGAGGAGTGTCATAAGACATAACAATATTGTTTAATATACAGAAGTGCTTGTTTTTCCCAATTTAGACATCATACAAAACACTTGACGACGAAGTTGTACTCACACTAAATACTTTACCCTTCGATTGCATGCTCAACCGAGAGAATAACTAATATTTTTTAAAGAAAAACATTAAAATATGACACCTCAATGATTTAAACCTCAACTTTCTTTAGATGATGTGAATATTTTTTCATAAAGTATGTTATTTATAATAATTTGTAATAATACATGGACAAGAAATTTTTTCATTAGCGACATTACTTAATAAAAACTTATAACCCACCTCTTGATATTTTTTTTTACAAAATCCTTTAATAATGCCAATGATAAATGTGTTGTAAAAAAGTTTCATTTATTTTTTATATTTTTTTTAAAAATTTAAAAAAAACGTAATAAATGACAAATGAAAAGAATGAAATCTTAGTTGTATTCTTGACAATTTAGTAATGCTCATCTACAGAGATAGATAAAGTTGTTTGAAAAATATATTTTATCAAATTCATTTATTACTCCAACACTTATTTCTAATAAAAAAGAATCAACAAACAAATTTTAATAGTGAAGGTATGTTACAATTATATCTTGATTTGAATTCACAACGATTATTTATATATAAAAGTATGATATCTCCTATATGTATATCATTATCTCTATTATTTAAAAATCACTGCATGCTTTTATCTTTTGAATATTATTTTGATCAATTGTCATATCTTCACTATTTAATAAGATATATCATTTAACATTCTAATATAAAAGCACACGTGCATTTCTTTCTTTTTTTCTCAATAAGCTTTTTGTTGTTCTCGCATTGATATTATCAATAAATTCATTTTTCTTTAAAATAAAATATTAATTTCAGATTTGTGGTTCTTGCATTCATTTACATGTACATTAAAAAAAAATAAAATAAATATAAATATTATTTATAGATTTTTGTATAACATCATAATTGGATTTGGAAGATATACATATCTAAAGTTTTGTTGATTGTGTCTCGTCAAACATTGATTGTTTTTCCTCAAACAAAAAAGTTTTTATGTATCTAGGTTTAAAATCAACCTGTTTGTTTAATATTAGAAATATGGTATTTCCTATAGGAATATGATGATTCCTATCATATCATAATCATTGAAAACTTTTATTCTCTTAGATAATTTTTAAAAATTTATTAATGTCTATCTCTTTTTTATTTATTAATATAGTATTTTAAATGCCAGTCTCTTCAAGTTCATCTACATCAAAAGTGTGAGTATATATATGTTATATTTATAAGGAGTAGAAATTTATCAATGTTGATGGTGCTTTAAGATAAGGACAAAATTTCCATGCAATTACTTAGGTTTGATTTTTACTATTTTTCAATGAAAATATGATAAATATACTAAAATATCAATTCAAGAGTATAAAAATCTGAGTAATTTATATATGTGTGAACAGAAATTAAAAAGTTGTCATATTTTCATTAGAAAATACTAAGAATCCCAGCTGAAGAATTATACCTAAGTTTTGTCTTTAAAATAAACCCCTAACAAACCTATTGAAATAGTTGTTTTTACTTCAAACACTTTTATGTGAATTTTTTAATATCTACAATATTGTTACTGAGAAAAAAAAACTAGAAAAATCATATAAGTAATTAAATTTCAAAGTGTTCATGATAAATATTAAAAAAATATGGATGTAATTTGTATTCTTTAAAAAAACTAAAAAATGATTATTTTTAAAAATTAATGACAATGGAGTACTAATACATAATAAAAAATAGATAAAAGAGTAAAAAATTAAATTCCCATCATATTTTTGCATAACTAAAACTCCATATTCAATAGATGGAAAATAATAATAATAAATATATTCTTATATAAAAATTATAGATGTTATCCTACTTGTAGTTGTAACAAATTAAAAAGAAGACAAATGCATGATTCGAATAGTCATATTTAACTCATGTTACTATGGAATATGAATCGTGTATGATTTATCTAAAAATCTAATTTTATTTTTTAATTTAAAATTAAGATTTAATGAATCAGTAGGTGCCTAAACTATTTTGGAATTTTAAAATACATTCTAATGTATTATAATAACGTGTTGATATATTATAAGTTTGATTACTTGAATATTTCAGTAGTTTAATTTAGTATGTGTCTACCTATGCAATGTATGTGTCGACCTGAGACATATAGAAGCTACACGCTTTAAAAATGAATTACATATGTCGACCAGAAAAATAGATGTGTGGACACATGCAGTACAAATTAATGCAGAGGAGTGTCATAAGACATAACAATATTGTTTAATATACAGAAGTGCTTGTTTTTCCCAATTTAGACATCATACAAAACACTTGACGACGAAGTTGTACTCACACTAAATACTTTACCCTTCGATTGCATGCTCAACCGAGAGAATAACTAATATTTTTTAAAGAAAAAAATTAAAATATGACACCTCAATGATTTAAACTTCAACTTTCTTTAGATGATGTGAATATTTTTTCATAAAGTATGTTATTTATAATAATTTGTAATAATACATGGACAAGAAATTTTTTCATTAGCGACATTACTTAATAAAAACTTATAACCGACCTCTTGATATTTTTTTTTACAAAATCCTTTAATAATGCCAATGATAAATGTGTTGTAAAAAAGTTTCATTTATTTTTTATATTTTTTTTAAAAATTTAAAAAAAAACGTAATAAATGACAAATGAAAAGAATGAAATCTTAGTTGTATTCTTGACAATTTAGTAATGCTCATCTACAGAGATAGATAAAGTTGTTTGAAAAATATATTTTATCAAATTCATTTATTACTCCAACACTTATTTCTAATAAAAAAGAATCAACAAACAAATTTTAATAGTGAAGGTATGTTACAATTATATCTTGATTTGAATTCACAACGCTTATTTATATATAAGAGTATGATATCTCCTATATGTATATCATTATCTCTATTATTTAAAAATCACTGCATGCTTTTATCTTTTGAATATTATTTTGATCAATTGTCATATCTTCACTATTTAAAAAGATATATCATTTAACATTCTAATAAAAAAGCACACGTGCATTTCTTTCTTTTTTTCTCAATAAGCTTTTTGTTGTTCTCGCATTGATATTATCAATAAATTCATTTTTCTTTAAAATAAAATATTAATTTCAGATTTGTGGTTCTTGCATTCATTTACATGTACATTAAAAAAAATTAAAATAAATATAAATATTATTTATAGATTTTTGTATAACATCATAATTGGATTTGGAAGATATACATATCTAAAGTTTTGTTGATTGTGTCTCGTCAAACATTGATTGTTTCTCCTCAAACAAAAAAGTTTTTATGTATCTAGGTTTAAAATCAACCTGTTTGTTTAATATTAGAAATATGGTATTTCCTATAGGAATATGATTATTCCTATCATATCATAATCATTGAAAACTTTTATTCTCTTAGATAATTTTTAAAAATTTATTAATGTCTATCTCTTTTTTATTTATTAATATAATATGTTAAATGCCAGTCTCTTCAAGTTCATCTACATCAAAAGTGTGAGTATATATATGTTATATTTATAAGGAGTAGAAATTTATCAATGTTGATGGTGCTTTAAGATAAGGACAAAATTTCCATGCAATTACTTAGGTTTGATTTTTACTATTTTTCAATGAAAATATGATAAATATACTAAAATATCAATTAAAGAGTATAAAAATCTGAGTAATTTATATATGTGTGAAAAGAAATTAAAAAGTTGTCATATTTTCATTAGAAAATACTAAGAATCCCAGCTGAAGAATTATACCTAAGTTTTGTCTTTAAAATAAACCCCTAACAAACCTATTGAAATAGTTGTTTTTACTTCAAACACTTTTATGTGAATTTTTTAATATCTACAATATTGTTACTGAGAAAAAAAAACTAGATAAATCATATAAGTAATTAAATTTCAAAGTGTTCATGATAAATATTAAAAAATATGGATGTAATTTGTATTCTTTAAAAAAACTAAAAAACGATTATTTTTAAAGATTAATGACAATAGAGTACTAATACATAATAAAAAATAGATAGAAGAGTAAAAAATTAAATTCCCATCATATTTTTGCATAACTAAAACTCCATATTCAATAGATGGAAAATAATAATAATATATATATTCTTATATAAAAATTATAGATGTTATCCTACTTGTAGTTGTAACAAATTAAAAAGAAGACAAATGCATGATTCCAATAGTCATATTTAACTCATGGTACTATGGAATATGAATCGTGTATGATTTATCTAAAAATCTAATTTTATTTTTTAATTTAAAATTAAGATTTAATGAATCAGTAGGTGCCTAAACTATTTTGGAATTTTAAAATACATTCTAATGTATTATAATAACGTGTTGATATATTATAAGTTTGATTACTTGAATATTTGAGTAGTTTAATTTATTATGTGTCGACCTATGCAATGTATGTGTCGACCTGAGACATACAGAAGCTACACGCTTTAAAAATGAATTACATATGTCGACCAGAAAAATAGATGTGTGGACACATGCAGTACAAATTAATGCAGAGGAGTGTCATAAGACATAAGAATATTGTTTAATATACAGAAGTGCTTGTTTTCCCCAATTTAGACATCATACAAAACATTTGATGACGAAGTTGTACTCACACTAAATACTTTACCCTTCGATTGCATGCTCAACCGAGAGAATAACTAATATTTTTTAAATAAAAAATTAAAATATGACACCTCAATGATTTAAACCTCAACTTTCTTTAGATGATGTGAATATTTTTTCATAAAGTATATTATTTATAATAATTTGTTATAATACATGGACAAGTAATTTTTTCATTAGCGACATTACTTAATAAAAACTTATAACCCACCTCTTGATTTTTTTTTTTTGCAAAATCCTATAATAATGCCAATGATAAATTTGTTGTAAAAAAGTTTCATTAATTTTTTCTATTTTTTTAAAAAAATTCTAAAAAAGTATAATAAACGACAAATGAAAAGAATGAAATCTTAGTTGTATTCTTGACAATTTAGTAATGCTCATCTCCAGAGATAGATAAAGTTGTTTGAAAAATATATTTTATCAAATTCATTTATTACTCCAACACTTATTTCTAATACAAAAGAATCAACAAACAAATTTTAATAGTGATGGTATGTTACAATTATATCTTGATTTGAATTCACAACGGTTATTTATATATAAAAGTATGACATCTCCTATATGTATATCATTATCTCTATTATTTAAAAATCACTGCATGCTTTTATCTTTTGAATAATATTTTCATCAATTGTCATATCTTCACTATTTAATAAGATATATCATTTAACATTCTAATATAAAAGCACACGTGCATTTCTTTCATTTTTTCTCAATATGCTTTTCGTTTTTCTCGCATAGATGATATCAATAAATTCATTTTTATTTAAAATAAAATATTAATTTCAGATTTGTGGTTCTTGCATCCATTTACATGTACATTAAAAAAAATTAAAATAAATATAAATATTATTTATAGATTTTTGTATAACATCATAAATGGATTTGGAAGATATACATATCTAAATTTTTGTTGATTGTGTCTCGTCAAACATTGATTGTTTCTCCTCAAACAAAAAAGTTTTTATGTATCTAGGTTTAAAATCAACATGTTTGTTTACTATTAGAAATATGGTATTTCCTATAGGAATATGATGATTCCTATCATATCATAATCATTGAAAACTTAAATTTTTTTAGATAATTTTTAAAAATTTATTAATGTCTATCTCTTTTTTATTTATTAATATAGTATGTTAAATGGCAGTCTCTTCAAGTTCATCCACATAAAAAGTGTGATTATATATGTATGTTATATTTATAAGGAGTAGAAATTTATCAATGTTGATGGTGCTTTAAAATAAGGACAAAATTTCCATACAATTACTTAGGTGTGATTTTTACTATTTTTCAATGAAAATATGATAAATATACTAAAACATCATTTAAAGAGTATAAAAATCTGAGTAATTTATATGTGTGTAAAAAGAAATTAAACAGTTGTCATATTTTCATTAGAAAATACTAAGAATCCCACCTGAACAATTATACCTAAGTTTTGTCTTTAAAATAAACCCCTAACAAACCTATTGAAATAGTTGTTTTTACTTCAAACACTTTTATGTGAATTTTTTCATATCTACAATATTGTTACTGAGAAAAAAACTAGAAAAATCATATAATTAATTAAATTTCAAAGTGTTCATGATAAATATTCAAAAATATGGATGTAATTTGTATTCTTTAAAAAAATTAAAAAACGATTATTTTTAAAAATTAATGACAATAGAGTACTAATACATAATAAAAAAATAGATAAAAGAGTTAAAAATTAAATTCTCATAATATTCTTGCATAACTAAAACTCCATATTCAATAGATGGAAAATAATAATAATAATAAATATATTCTTATATAAAAATTATAGATGTTATCCTACTTGTAGTTGTAACAAATTAAAAAGAAGACAAATGCATGATTCCAATAGTCATATTTAACTCATGGTACTATGGAATATGAATCGTGTATGATTTATCTAAAAATCTAATTTTATTTTTTAATTTAAAATTAAGATTTAATGAATCAGTAGGTGCCTAAGCTATTTTGGAATTTTAAAATAGATTCTAATGTATTATAATAACGTGTTGATATATTATAAGTTTGATTACTTGAATATTTGAGTAGTTTAATTTAGTATGTGTCGACCTATGCAATGTATGTGTCGACCTGAGACATACAGAAGCTACGCGCTTTAAAAATGAATTACATATGTCGACCAGAAAAACATATGTGTGAACACATGCAGTAGAAATTAATGCAGAGGAGTGTCATAAGACATAAGAATATTGTTTAATATACAGAAGTGCTTGTATTTCCCAATTTAGACATCATACAAAACATTTGATGACGAAGTTGTACTCACACTAAATACTTTACCCTTCGATTGCATGCTCAACCGAGAGAATAACTAATATTTTTTAAAGAAAAAATTAAAATATGACACCTCAATGATTTAAACCTCACCTTTCTTTAGATGATGTGAATATTTTTTCATAAAGTATATTATTTATAATAAATTGTTATAATACACGGATAAGTAATTTTTTCATTAGCGACATTACTTAATAAAAACTTATAACCCACCTCTTTATTATTTTTTTTGCAAAATCCTTTAATAATGCCAATGATAAATGTGTTGTAAAAAAGTTTCATTTATTTTTTATATTTTTTTTAAAAAATTAAAAAAAAACTTAATAAATGAGAAATGAAAAGAATGAAATCTTAGTTGTATTCTTGACAATTTAGTAATGCTCATCTCCAGAGATAGATAAAGTTGTTTGAAAAATATATTTTATCAAATTCATTTATTACTCCAACACTTATTTCTAATACAAAAGAATCAACAAACAAATTTTAATAGTGAAGGTATGTTACAATTATATCTTGATTTGAATTCACAACGGTTATTTATATATAAAAGTATGACATCTCCTATATGTATATCATTATCTCTATTATTTAAAAATCACTGCATGCTTTTATCTTTTGAATAATATTTTCATCAATTGTCATATCTTCACTATTTAATAAGATATATCAATTAACATTCTAATATAAAAGCACACGTGCATTTCTTTCTTTTTTTCTCAATATGCTTTTCGTTTTTCTCGCATAGATGATATCAATAAATTCATTTTTCTTTAAAATAAAATATTAATTTTAGATTTGTGGTTCTTGCATCCATTTACATGTACATTAAAAAAAATTAAAATAAATATAAATATTATTTATAAATTTTCTTATAACATCATAAATGGATTTGGAAGATATACATATCTAAAGTTTTATTGATTGTGTCTCGTCAAACATTGATTGTTTCTCCTCTAACAAAAAAGTTTTTATGTATCTAGGTTTAAAATCAACATGTTTGTTTACTATTAGAAATATGGTATTTCCTATAGGAATATGATGATTCCTATCATATCATAATCATTGAAAACTTTTATTTTTTTAGATAATTTTTAAAAATTTATTAATGTTTATCTCTTTTTTATTTATTAATACAGTATGTTAAATGCCAGTCTCTTCAAGTTCATCCACATCAAAAGTGTGAGTATATATATGTTATATTTATAAGGATTAGAAATTTATCAATGTTGATGGTGCTTTAAAATAAGGACAAAATTTCCATACAATTACTTAGGTGTGATTTTTACTATTTTTCAATGAAAATATGATAAATATAGTAAAACATCATTTAAAGAGTATAAAAATCTGAGTAATTTATATGTGTGTAAAAAGAAATTAAACAGTTGTCATATTTTCATTAGAAAATACTAAGAATCATACTTGAAGAATTATACCTAAGTTTTGTCTTTAAAATAAACCCCTAACAAACCTATTGAAATAGTTGTTTTTACTTCAAACACTTTTATGTGAATTTTTTCATATCTACAATATTGTTACTGAGAAAAAAACTAGAAAAATCATATTAGTAATTAAATTTCAAAGTGTTCATGATAAATATTCAAAAATATGGATGTAATTTGTATTCTTTAAAAAAAATTAAAAAACGATTATTTTTAAAAATTAATGACAATAGAGTACTAATACATAATAAAAAAATAGATAAAAGACTTAAAAATTAAATTCCCATCATATTTTTGCATAACTAAAACTCCATATTCAACAGATGGAAAATAATAATAATAATAATAAATATATTCTTATATAAAAATTATAGATGTTATCCTACTTGTAGTTGTAACAAATTAAAAAGAAGACAAATGCATGATTCCAATAGTCACATTTAACTCATGGTACTATGGAATATGAATCGTGTATGATTTATCTAAAAATCTAATTTTATTTTTTAATTTAAAATTAAGATTTAATGAATCAGTAGGTGCCTAAGCTATTTTGGAATTTTAAAATAGATTCTAATGTATTATAATAACGTGTTGATATATTATAAGTTTGATTACTTGAATATTTGAGTAGTTTAATTTAGTATGTGTCGACCTATGCAATGTATGTGTCGACCTGAGACATACAGAAGCTACGCGCTTTAAAAATGAATTACATATGTCGACCAGAAAAACAGATGTGTGAACACATGCAGTAGAAATTAATGCAGAGGAGTGTCATAAGACATAAGAATATTGTTTAATATACAGAAGTGCTTGTTTTTCCCAATTTAGACATCATACAAAACATTTGATGACGAAGTTGTACTCACACTAAATACTTTACCCTTCGATTGCATGCTCAATCGAGAGAATAACTAATATTTTTTAAAGAAAAAATTAAAATATGACACCTCAATGATTTAAACCTCAACTTTCTTTAGATGATGTGAATATTTTTTCATAAAGTATATTATTTATAATAAATTGTTATAATACACGGATAAGTAATTTTTTCATTAGCGACATTACTTAATAAAAACTTATAACCCACCTCTTTATTATTTTTTTTGCAAAATCCTTTAATAATGCCAATGATAAATGTGTTGTAAAAAAGTTTCATTTATTTTTTATATTTTTTTTAAAAAATTAAAAAAAAAACTTAATAAATGACAAATGAAAAGAATGAAATCTTAGTTGTATTCTTGACAATTTAGTAATGCTCATCTCCAGAGATAGATAAAGTTGTTTGAAAAATATATTTTATCAAATTCATTTATTACTCCAACACTTATTTCTAATACAAAAGAATCAACAAACAAATTTTAATAGTGAAGGTATGTTACAATTATATCTTGATTTTAATTCACAACGGTTATTTATATATAAAAGTATGACATCTCCTATATGTATATCATTATCTCTATTATTTAAAAATCACTGCATGCTTTTATCTTTTGAATAATATTTTCATCAATTGTCATATCTTCACTATTTAATAAGATATATCAATTAACATTCTAATATAAAAGCACACGTGCATTTCTTTCTTTTTTTCTCAATATGCTTTTCGTTTTTCTCGCATAGATGATATCAATAAATTCATTTTTCTTTAAAATAAAATATTAATTTTAGATTTGTGGTTCTTGCATCCATTTACATGTACATTAAAAAAAATTAAAATAAATATAAATATTATTTATAAATTTTTGTATAACATCATAAATGGATTTGGAAGATATACATATCTAAAGTTTTGTTGATTGTGTCTCGTCAAACATTGATTGTTTCTCCTCTAACAAAAAAGTTTTTATGTATCTAGGTTTAAAATCAACATGTTTGTTTACTATTAGAAATATGGTATTTCCTATAGGAATATGATGATTCCTATCATATCATAATCATTGAAAACTTTTATTTTTTTAGATAATTTTTAAAAATTTATTAATGTCTATCTCTTTTTTATTTATTAATACAGTATGTTAAATGCCAGTCTCTTCAAGTTCATCCACATCAAAAGTGTGAGTATATATATGTTATATTTATAAGGAGTAGAAATTTATCAATGTTGATGGTGCTTTAAAATAAGGACAAAATTTCCATACAATTACTTAGGTGTGATTTTTACTATTTTTCAATGAAAATATGATAAATATAGTAAAACATCATTTAAAGAGTATAAAAATCTGAGTAATTTATATGTGTGTAAAAAGAAATTAAACAGTTGTCATATTTTCATTAGAAAATACTAAGAATCCCACCTGAAGAATTATACCTAAGTTTTGTCTTTAAAATAAACCCCTAACAGACCTATTGAAATAGTTGTTTTTACTTCAAACACTTTTATGTGAATTTTTTAATATCTACAATATTGTTACTGAGAAAAAAAAACTAGAAAAATCATATAAATAATTAAATTTCAAAGTGTTCATGATAAATATTCAAAAATATGGATGTAATTTGTATTCTTTAAAAAAATTAAAAAGCGATTATTTTTAAAAATTAATGACAATAGAGTACTAATACATAATAAAAAATACATAAAAGAGTTAAAAATTAAATTCCCATCATATTTTTGCATAACTAAAACTCCATATTCAATAGATGGAAAATAATAATAATAAATATATTCTTATATAAAAATTATAGATGTTATCCTACTTGTAGTTGTAACAAATTAAAAAGAAGACAAATGCATGATACCAATAGTCATATTTAACTCATGGTACTATGGAATATGAATCGTGTATGATTTATCTAAAAATCTAATTTTATTTTTTAATTTAAAATTAAGATTTAATAAATCAGTAGGTGCCTAAACTATTTTGGAATTTTAAAATAGATTCTAATGTATTATAATAACGTGTTGATATATTTTAAGTTTGATTACTTGAATATTTAAGTAGTTTAATTTAGTATGTGTCGACCTATGCAATGTATGTGTCGACCTGAGACATACAGAAGCTACACGCTTTAAAAATGAATTACATATGTCGACCAGAAAAACAGATGTGTGGACACATGCAGAGGAGTGTCATAAGACATAAGAATATTGTTTAATATACAAAAGTGCTTGTTTTTCCCAATTTAGACATCATACAAAACATTTGATGACGAAGTTGTACTCACACTAAATACTTTACCCTTCGATTGCATGCTCAATCCAGAGAATAACTAATATTTTTTAAGGAAAAAATTAAAATATGACACCACAATGATTTAAACCTCAACTTTCTTTAGATGATGTGAATATTTTTTCATAAAGTATATTATTTATAATAAATTGTTATAATACACGGACAAGTAATTTTTTCATTAGCGACATTACTTAATAAAAACTTATAACCCACGTCTTGATTTTTTTTTTTGCAAAATCCTTTAATAATGCCAATGATAAATGTGTTGTAAAAAATTTTCATTTATTTTTTATATTTTTCTACAAAAATTTTTAAAAAAGTTTAATAAATGACAAATGAAAAGAATGAAATCTTAGTTGTATTCTTGACAATTTAGTAATGCTCATCTCCAGAGATAGATAAAGTTGTTTGAAAAATATATTTTATCAAATTCATTTATTACTCCAACACTTATTTCTAATACAAAAGAATCAACAAACAAATTTTAATAGTGAAGGTATGTTACAATTATATCTTGATTTGAATTCCCAACGGTTATTTATATATAAAAGTATTACATCTCCTATATGTATATCATTATCTCTATTATTTAAAAATCACTGCATGCTTTTATCTTTTGAATAATATTTTCATCAATTGTCATATCTTCACTATTTAATAAGATATATCATTTAACATTCTAATATAAAAGCACACGTGCAATTCTTTCTTTTTTTCTCAATAAGCTTTTGGTTTTTCTCGCATAGATGATATCAATAAATTCCTTTTTCTTTAAAATAAAATATTAATTTCAGATTTGTGGTTCTTGCATCCATTTACATGTACATTAAAAAAATTAAAATAAATATAAATATTATTTATAGATTTTTGTATAACATCATAAATGGATTTGGAAGATATACATATCTAAAGTTTTGTTGATTGTGTCTCGTCAAACATTGATTGTTTCTCCTCAAACAAAAAAGTTTTTATGTATCTAGGTTTAAAATCAACATGTTTGTTTACTATTAGAAATATGGTATTTCCTATAGGAATATGATGATTCCTATCATATCATAATCATTGAAAACTTTAATTTTTTTAGATAATTTTAAAAAATTTATTAATGTTTATCTCTTTTTTATTTATTTATATAATATGTTAAATGCCAGTCTCTTTAAGTTCATCTACACCAAAAGTGTGAGTATATATATATATATATGTTATATTTATAAGGAGTAGAAATTTATCAATGTTGATGGTGCTTTAAAATAAGGACAAAATTTCCATACAATTACTTAGGTGTGATTTTTACTATTTTTCAATGAAAATATGATAAATATACTAAAATATCATTTAAAGAGTATAAAAATCTGAGTAATTTATATATGTGTAAAAAGAAATTAAACAGTTGTCATATTTTCATTAGAAAATACTAAGAATCCCACCTGAAGAATTATACCTAAGTTTTGTCTTTAAAATAAACCCCTAACAGACTTATTGAAATAGTTGTTTTTACTTCAAACACTTTTATGTGAATTTTTTAATATCTACAATATTGTTACTGAGAAAAAAAAAACTAGAAAAATCATATAAATAATTAAATTTCAAAGTGTTCATGATAAATATTCAAAAATATGGATGTAATTTGTATTCTTTAAAAAAATTAAAAAGCGATTATTTTTAAAAATTAATGACAATAGAGTACTAATACATAATAAAAAATACATAAAAGAGTTAAAAATTAAATTCCCATCATATTTTTGCATAACTAAAACTCCATATTCAATAGATGGAAAATAATAATAATAAATATATTCTTATATAAAAATTATAGATGTTATCCTACTTGTAGTTGTAACAAATTAAAAAGAAGACAAATGCATGATACCAATAGTCATATTTAACTCATGGTACTATGAAATATCAATCGTGTATGATTTATCTTAAAATCTAATTTTATTTTTTAATTTAAAATTAAGATTTAATAAATCAGTAGGTGCCTAAACTATTTTGGAATTTTAAAATAGATTCTAATGTATTATAATAACGTGTTGATATATTATAAGTTTGATTACTAGAATATTTGAGTAGTTTAATTTAGTATGTGTCGATTTATGGAATGTATGTGTCGACCTGAGACATACAGAAGATACACGCTTTAAAAATGAATTACATATGTCAACCACAAAAAACAGATGTGTGGACACATGCAGTAGAAATTAATGCAGAGGAGTGTCATAAGACATAAGAATATTGTTTAATATACAAAAGTGCTTGTATTTCCCAATTTAGACATCATACAAAACATTTGATGACGAAGTTGTACTCACACTAAATACTTTACCCTTCGATTGCATGCTCAACCGAGAGAATAAATAATATTTTTTAAAGAAAAAATTAAAATATGACACCTCAATGACTTAAACCTCAACTTTTTTTAGATGATGTGAATATTTTTTCATAAAGTATATTATTTATAATAATTTGTTATAAAACATGGACAAGAAATTTTTTCATTAGCGACATTACTTAATAAAAAATTATAACCCACCTCTTGATTTTTTTTTGCAAAATCCTTAAATATTGCCAATGATAAATGTGTTGTAAAAAAGTTTCATTTATTTTTTATATTTTTTTTAAAAAAACAAAAAAAAACTTAATAAATGACAAATGAAAAGAATGAAATCTTAGTTGTATTCTTGACAATTTAGTAATGCTCATCTCCAGAGATAGATAATGTTGTTTGAAAAATATATTTTATCAAATTCATTTATTACTCCAACACTTATTTCTAATAAAAAAGAATCAACAAACAAATTTTAATAGTGAAGGTATGTTACAGTTATATCTTGATTTGTATTCACAACGGTTATTTATATATAAAAGTATGACATCTCCTATATGTATATCATTATCTCTATTATTTAAAAATCATTGCATGCTTTTATCTTTTGAATAATATTTTCATCAATTGTCATATCTTCACTATTTAATAAGATATATCATTTAACATCTAATATAAAATCACACGTGCATTTCTTTCTTTTTTTCTCAATAACCTTTTCGTTGTTCTCGCATAGATGATATAAATAAATTCATTTTTATTTAAAATAAAATAATAATTTCAGATTTGTGGTTCTTGCATCCATTTACATGTACATTAAAAAAAATTAAAATAAATATAAATACTATTTATAGATTTTTGTATAACATCATAAATGGATTTGGAAGATATACATATCTAAAGTTTTGTTGATTGTGTCTCGTCAAACATTGATTGTTTTTCCTCAAACAAAAATGTTTTTATGTATCTAGGTTTAAAATCAACATGTTTGTTTATTATTAGAAATATGGTATTTCCTATAGGAATATGATGATTCCTATCATATCATAATCATTGAAAACTTTTATTTTTTTAGATAATTTTTAAAAATTTATTAATGTCTATCTCTTTTTTATTTATTAATATAATATGTTAAATGCCAGTCTCCTCAATTTCATCTACATCAAAAGTGTGAGTATATATATGTTATATTTATAAGGAGTAGAAATTTATAAATGTTGATGGTGCTTTAAAATAAGGACAAAATTTCCATACAATTACTTAGGTGTGATTTTTACTATTTTTCAATGAAAATATGATAAATATACTAAAATATCATTTAAAGAGTATAAATATATGAGTAATTTATATATGTGTAAAAAGAAATTAAACAGTTGTCATATTTTCATTAGAAAATACTAAGAATCCCACCTGAAGAATTATACCTAAGTTTTGTCTTTAAAATAAACCCCTAACAAACCTATTGAAATAGTTGTTTTTACTTCAAACACTTTTATGTGAACTTTTAATATCTACAATATTGTTACTGAGAAAAAAAAACTAGAAAAATCATATAAATAATTAAATTTCAAAGTGTTCATGATAAATATTCAAAAATATGGATGTAATTTGTATTCTTTAAAAAAATTAAAAAACGATTATTTTTAAAATTAATGACAATAGAGTACTAATACATAATAAAAAATAGATAAAAGATTTAAAAATTTAAAATCCCATCATATTTTTGCATAACTAAAACTACATATTCAATACATGGAAAATAATAATAATAAATATATTCGTATATAAAAATTGTAGATGCTATCCTGCTTGTAGTTTTAGCAAATTAAAAAGAAGACAAATGCATGATTCCAATAGTCATATTTAACTCATGGTACTATGAATTTAAATCATGTATGATTTATCTAAAAATCTAATTTTATTTTTTAATTTAAAATTAAGATTTAATGAACCAGTAGTTGCCTAAACTGTTTTGGAATTTTAAAATAGATTCTAATGTATTATAATAACGTGTTGATATATTATAAGTTTGATTACTTGAATATTTGAGTAGTTTAATTTAGTATATGTCGACCTATGCAATGTATGTGTCGACCTGAGACATACAGAAGCTACACGCTTTAAAAATGAATTACATATGTCGACCAGAAAAACAGATGTGTGGAAACATGCAGTAGAAATTAATGCAGAGGAGTGTCATAAGATATAAGAATATTGTTTAATATACAGAAGCACTTGTTTTTCCCAATTTAGACATCATACAAAACATTTGATGACGGAGTTGTACTCACACTAAATACTTTACCCTTCGATTGCATGCTCAACCGAGAGAATAACTAATATTTTTAAAGAAAAAATTAAAATATGACACCTCAATGACTTAAACCTCATCTTTTTTTAGATGATGTGAATATTTTTTCATAATGTATATTATTTATAATAATTTGTTATAAAACATGGACAAGAAATTTTTTCATTAGCGACATTACTTAATAAAAAATTATAACCCACCTCTTTATTTTTTTTTGCAAAATCCTTTAATAATGCCAATGATAAATGTGTTGTAAAAAAGTTTCATTTATTTTTTATATTTTTTTTAAAAAAACAAAAAAAAACTTTATAAATGACAAATGAAAAGAATTAAATCTTAGTTGTATTCTTGACAATTTAGTAATGCTCATCTCCAGAGATAGATAAAGTTGTTTGAAAAATATATTTTATCAAATTCATTTATTACTCCAACACTTATTTCTAATAAAAAAGAATCAACAAACAAATTTTAATAGTGAAGGTATGTTACAGTTATATCTTGATTTGAATTCACAACGGTTATTTATATATAAAAGTATGACATCTCCTATATTTATATCATTATCTCTATTATTTAAAAATCGCTGCAAGCTTTTATCTTTTGAATAATATTTTCACCAATTGTCATATCTTCACTATTTAATAAGATATATCATTTAACATGTAATATAAAATCACACGTGCATTTCTTTCTTTTTTTCTCAATAAGCTTTTCGTTGTTCACGCATAGATGATATAAATAAATTCATTTTTATTTAAAATAAAATATTAATTTCAGATTTGTGGTTCTTGCATCCATTTACATGTACATTAAAAAAAATTAAAATAAATATAAATATTATTTATAGATTTTTGTATAACATCATAAATGGATTTGGAAGATATACATATCTAAAGTTTTGTTGATTGTGTCTCGTCAAACATTGATTGTTTCTCCTCAAACAAATTTTTTTTTATGTATCTAGGTTTAAAATTATCATGTTTGTTTACTATTAGAAATATGGTATTTCCTATAGAAATATGATGATTCCTATCATATCATAATCATTGAAAACTTTTATTTTTTTAGATAATTTTTAAAAATTTATTAATGTTTATCTCTTTTTTATTTATTAATATAATATGTTAAATGCCAGTATCCTCAAGTTCATCTACATCAAAAATGTGAGTATATATATGTTATATTTATAAGGAGAAGAACTTTATCCATATTGATGGTGCTTTATAATAAGGGCAAAATTTCAATACAATTATTTAGGTGTGATTTTTACTATTTTTCAATGAAAATATGACAAATATACTAAAATATCATTTAAAGAGTATAAAAATAAGACTAATTTATATATGTGTAAGAAGAAATTATACAGTTGTCGTATTTTCATGAGAAGATACTAAGAATCCCACCTGAAGAATTATACCTAAGTTTTGTCTTTAAAATAAACCCATAACAAACCTATTGAAATAGTTGTTTTTACTTCAAACAGCTTTATGTGAATTTTTTAATATCTACAATATTGTTATTGAGATAAAAAAATCAGATTAATCAAATAAATAATTAAATTTCAAAGTCTTCATGATATACATTCAAAAATATCGATGTAATTTGTATTTTTTTTTAAAATGTAAAAAATATTATTTTTAAAAATGAATTACAATAGAGAACTGATACATAATACATAAAGAGATAAAAGAGTTAAGAATTAAAATCACATCATATTTTTGCATAACTAAAAAGTCATATTCAATACATGGAAAATAATAATAATAAATATATACTTATATAAAATTTATCGATGATATCCTGCTTGTAGTTGTAACAAAATTAAAAATAAGAAAAATGCATGATTCCAATAGTCATATTTAACTCATGGTACTGTGGAATATGAATCGTGTTTGATTTATCTTAAAAGATAATTTTATTTTTAATTTAAAATTAAGATTTAATCAATCTGTAGGTGCCTAAACTATTTTGGAATTTTAAAATAGAATCTAATGTATTATTAATAACGTGTTGATGAATTATAAGTTTGATTACTTGAATATTTAAGTAGTTTAATTTAGTATGTGTCTACCTATGCAATGTATGCATCGACCTGATACATACAGAGGCTACACACTTTAAAAATGAATTACATGTGTCGACCTGTAAAACAGATGTGTGGACACATGCAGCAGAAATTAATGCATTGGAGTGCCATAAGACATAAGAATATTGTTTAATATACAGGAGTGCTTGCTTTTCCCAATTTAGACATCTTACATAACATTTGATGACGAAGTTGTACTCACACTAAATACTATACCCTTCGATTACATGCTCAACCGAGTGAATAACTAATATTTTTAAAAGAAAAACTTAAAATATGATACGTCAATGATATAAACTTCAATTTTTTTAGATGATGTGAATATTTTTTCATAAAATATATTATTTATTATAATTTTTTATAATACATGGACAAGAAATTTTTTCATTAGCGACGTTACTTAATAAAAACTTATAACCCACCTATTTTATTTTTTGTTTGGAAAATCCTTAAATAATGCCAATGACAAATGTGTTGTAAAAAAGTTTCATTTATTTTTAATATTTTTTTAAATGAATTATAAAAAAAACTTAATAAAGGACAAATGAAAAGAATTAAATCTCAGTTGTATTCTTGACAATTTAGTTATGCTCAACTCCAGAGATAGATAAAGTTGTATGAAAAATATATTTTATCAAATTCATTTATTACTCCAACAGTTATTTCTAATAGAAAAGAATCAACAAACAAATTTTAATAGTGAAGGTATGTTACGTTATATCTTGATTTGAATTCACAGTGGTTATTTATTTATAAAAATATGACATTTCCTATATGTATATCATTATCTCTATTATTTAAAAATCAATGCATGCTTTTACCTTTTGAATAATATTTTTCATCAATTGTTATCTCTTCATTATTTATTAAGATATATCTTTTAACATTCTAATCTAAAAGCACACGTGCATTTCTTTCTTTTTTTCTCAATAAGTTTTTCGTTGTTCTCGCATAGATGGTATCAATAAATGCATTTTTCTTTAAAATAAAATATTAATTTCAAATTTGTGGTTCTCCCATCCATTTACATATACAATAAAAAAAATTAAAATAAATATAAATATTATTTATATATTTTGGTATAACATCATAAATGGATTAAGAATATATACATATCTAAAACTTTGTTGATTGTGTCTCCTCAAACATTGATTGTGTCTCCTCAAACAAAAAGGTTTTTATGTATTTAGGTTTCAAATCAACATGTTTGCTTACTATTAGAAATATGGTATTTCATACAGGAATATGATGATTCCTATCATATCATAATCATTGAAAACATTTATTTTTTTACATAATTTTTAAAACTTTATTAATGTCTATCTGTTTTTTATTTATTCATATAATATGTTAAATGTTAGTCTCCTCAAGTTCATCTACATCAAAAGTGTGAGTATATATATATATATATATATATATATATATATATATATATATATATATTATATATATATATATATATATATATATATATATATATATATATATATATATATATATATATATATATATATATATATATATATATATATATATATATATATATATATATATATGTTATATTTAAAAGGAGAAGAAATTTATAATTATTGATGGTGCTTTAAAATAAGGACAAAATTTCAATACAATTATTTAGGTGTGATTTTTACTAATTTTTTAATGAAAATATGACAAATATACTAAAATATCATTTAAAGAGTATAAAAATAAGACTAATTTATATATGTGTAAGAAGAAATTATACATTTGTCGTATTTTCATTAGAAGATACTAAGAATCCCACCTGAAGAATTATACCTATGTTTTGTCTTTAAAATAAACCCATAACAAACCTATTGAAATAGTTGTTTTTACTTCAAACAGCTTTATGTGAATTTTTTTAGTATCTACAATATTGTTATTGAGAAAAAGAAAACAGAAAAATCATATAAATAATTATATTTCAAAGTCTTCATGATAAACATTCAAAAATATCGATGTAATTTGTATTCTTTAAAAAAATTTAAAAAAGATTATTTTTAAAAATTAATTACAATAGAGAACTGATACATAATACATAAATAGATAAAAGAGTTAAGAATTAAAATCACATCATATTTTTGCATAACTAAAAAGTCATATTCAATACATGGAAAATAATAATAATAAATATATTCTTATATAAAATTTATAGATGATATCCTGCTTGTAGTTGTAACAAATTAAAAAGATGAAAAATGCATGATTCCAATAGTCATATTTAACTCATGGTACTATGGAATATGAATCGTGTTGTATTTATCTTAAAATATAATTTTATTTTTTAATTTAAAATTAAGATTTAATCAATCTGTAGGTGGCTAAACTATTTTGGAATTTTAAAATAGAATCTAATGTATTATTAATAATGTGTTGATGTATTATAAGTTTGATTACTTGATATTTAAGTAGTTTAATTTAGTATGTGTCGACCTATGCAATGTATGCATCGACCTGATAGATACAGATGCTACACACTTTAAAAATGAATTACATGTGTCGACCTGAAAAACAGATGTGTGGACACATGCAGCAGAAATTAATGCATTGGAGTGCCATAAGACATAATAATATTGTTTAATATACAGGAGTGCTTTCTTTTCCCAATTTAGACATCATACATAACATTTGATGACGAAGTTGTACTCACACTAAATACTATACCCTTCGATTACATGCTCAACCGAGAGAATAACTAATATTTTTAAAAGAAACACTTAAAATATGATACGTCAATGATATAAACTTCAATTTTTTTAGATGATGTGAATATTTTTTCATAAAATATATTATTTATTATAATTTTTTATAATACATGGACAAGAAATTTTTTCATTAGCGACGTTACTTAATAAAAACTTATAACCCACCTATTTAATTTTTTGTTTGGAAAATCCTTAAATAATGCCAATGACAAATGTGTTGTAAAAAAGTTTCATTTATTTTTAATATTTTTTTAAATGAATTATAAAAAAAACTTTATAAAGGACAAATGAAAATAATTAAATCTCAGTTGTATTCTTGACAATTTAGTTATGCTCAACTCCAGAGATAGATAAAGTTGTATGAAAAATATATTTTATCAAATTCATTTATTTCTCCAACAGTTATTTCTAATAGAAAAGAATCAACAAACAAATTTTAATAGTGAAGGTATGTTACGTTATATCTTGATTTCAATTAAGTGGTTATTTATTTATAAAAGTATGACATTTCCTATATGTATATCATTATCTCTATTATTTAAAAATCAATGCATGCTTTTACCTTTTGAATAATATTTTTCATCAATTGTTATCTCTTCATTATTTATTAAGATATATCTTTTAACATTCTAATCTAAAAGCACACGTGCATTTCTTTCTTTTTTTCTCAATAAGTTTTTCGTTGTTCTCGCATAGATGATATCAATAAATGCATTTTTCTTTAAAATAAAATATTAATTTCAAATTTGTGGTTCTCCCATCCATTTACATATACAATAAAAAAAATTAAAATAAATATAAATTATTATTTATATATTTTGGTATAACATCATAAATGGATTAAGAATATATACATATCTAAAACTTTGTTGATTGTGTCTCCTCAAACATTGATTGTGTCTCCTCAAACAAAAAGGTTTTTATGTATTTAGGTTTCAAATCAACATGTTTGCTTACTATTAGAAATATGGTATTTCATACAGGAATATGATGATTCCTATCATATCATAATCATTGAAAACATTTATTTTTTGACATAATTTTTAAAACTTTATTAATGTCTATCTGTTTTTTATTTATTCATATAATATGTTAAATGTTAGTCTCCTCAAGTTCATCTACATCAAAAGTGTGAGTATATATATATATATATATATATATATATATATATATATATATATATATATATATATATATATATATATTATATATATATATATATATATATATATATATATAAGGAGAAGAAATTTATAATTATTGATGGTGCTTTAAAATAAGGACAAAATTTCAATACAATTATTTAGGTGTGATTTTTACTAATTTTTTAATGAAAATATGACAAATATACTAAAATATCATTTAAAGAGTATAAAAATAAGACTAATTTATATATGTGTAAGAAGAAATTATACATTTGTCGTATTTTCATTAGAAGATACTAAGAATCCCACCTGAAGAATTATACCTATGTTTTGTCTTTAAAATAAACCCATAACAAACCTATTGAAATAGTTGTTTTTACTTCAAACAGCTTTATGTGAATTTTTTTAGTATCTACAATATTGTTATTGAGAAAAAAAAAACAGAAAAATCATATAAATAATTAAATTTCAAAGTCTTCATGATAAACATTCAAAAATATCGATGTAATTTGTATTCTTTAAAAAAATTTAAAAAAGATTATTTTTAAAAATTAATTACAATAGAGAACTGATACATAATACATAAATAGATAAAAGAGTTAAGAATTAAAATCACATCATATTTTTGCATAACTAAAAAGTCATATTCAATAAATGGAAAATAATAATAATAAATATATGCTTATATAAAATTTATAGATGATATCCTGCTTGTAGTTGTAACAAATTAAAAAGATGAAAAATGCATGATTCCAATAGTCATATTTAACTCATGGTACTATGGAATATGAATCGTGTTTGTTTTATCTTAAAATATAATTTTATTTTTTAATTTAAAATTAAGATTTAATCAATCTGTAGGTGGCTAATCTATTTTGGAATTTTAAAATAGAATCTAATGTATTATTAATAATGTGTTGATGTATTATAAGTTTGATTACTTGATATTTAAGTAGTTTAATTTAGTATGTGTCGACCTATGCAATGTATGCATCGACCTGATAGATACAGATGCTACACACTTTAAAAATGAATTACATGTGTCGACCTGAAAAACAGATGTGTGGACACATGCAGCAGAAATTAATGCATTGGAGTGCCATAAGACATAATAATATTGTTTAATATACAGGAGTGCTTTCTTTTCCCAATTTAGACATCATACATAACATTTGATGACGAAGTTGTACTCACACTAAATACTATACCCTTCGATTACATGCTCAACCGAGAGAATAACTAATATTTTTAAAAGAAACACTTAAAATATGATACGTCAATGATATAAACTTCAATTTTTTTAGATGATGTGAATATTTTTTCATAAAATATATTATTTATTATAATTTTTTATAATACATGGACAAGAAATTTTTTCATTAGCGACGTTACTTAATAAAAACTTATAACCCACCTATTTAATTTTTTGTTTGGAAAATCCTTAAATAATGCCAATGACAAATGTGTTGTAAAAAAGTTTCATTTATTTTTAATATTTTTTTAAATGAATTATAAAAAAAACTTTATAAAGGACAAATGAAAATAATTAAATCTCAGTTGTATTCTTGACAATTTAGTTATGCTCAACTCCAGAGATAGATAAAGTTGTATGAAAAATATATTTTATCAAATTCATTTATTTCTCCAACAGTTATTTCTAATAGAAAAGAATCAACAAACAAATTTTAATAGTGAAGGTATGTTACGTTATATCTTGATTTCAATTAAGTGGTTATTTATTTATAAAAGTATGACATTTCCTATATGTATATCATTATCTCTATTATTTAAAAATCAATGCATGCTTTTACCTTTTGAATAATATTTTTCATCAATTGTTATCTCTTCATTATTTATTAAGATATATCTTTTAACATTCTAATCTAAAAGCACACATGCATTTCTTTCTTTTTTTTCTCAATAAGCTTTTCGTTGTCCTCGCATAGATGATATCAATAAATGCATTTTTCTTTAAAATAAAATATTAATTTCAAATTTGTGGTTCTCCCATACATTTACATATACATTAAAAAAAATAAAATAAATATAAATATTATTTATAGATTTTTGTATAACATCATAAATGGATTAAGAAGATATACATATCTAAAACTTTGTTGATTGTGTCTCCTCAAACATTGATTGTGTCTCCTCAAACAAAAAGGTTTTTATGTATTTAGGTTTCAAATCAACATGTTTGCTTACTAATAGAAATATGGTATTTCATACAGGAATATGATGATTCCTATCATATCATAATCATTGAAAACATTTATTTTTTTACATAATTTTTAAAACTTTATTAATGTCTATCTGTTTTTTATTTATTCATATAATATGTTAAATGTTAGTCTCCTCAAGTTCATCTACATCAAAAGTGTGAGTATATATATATATATATATATATATATATATATATATATATATATATATATATATATATATATATATATATATATATATATATATATATATATATATATATATATATATATATATATATATATATATATATATATATATATATATATATATATATATATATATATGTTATATTTAAAAGGAGAAGAAATTTATAATTATTGATGGTGCTTTAAAATAAGGACAAAATTTCAATACAATTATTTAGGTGTGATTTTTACTAATTTTTTAATGAAAATATGACAAATATACTAAAATATCACTTAAAGAGTATAAAAATAAGACTAATTTATATATGTGTAAGAAGAAATTATACATTTGTCGTATTTTCATTAGAAGATACTAAGAATCCCACTTGAAGAATTATACCTAAGTTTTGTCTTTAAAATAAACCCATAACAAACCTATTGAAATAGTTGTTTTTACTTCAAACAGCTTTATGTGAATTTTTTTAGTATCTACAATATTGTTATTGAGAAAAAAAAAACAGAAAAATCATATAAATAATTAAATTTCAAAGTCTTCATGATAAACATTCAAAATATCGATGTAATTTGTATTCTTTAAAAAAATTTAAAAAAGATTATTTTTAAAAATTAATTACAATAGAGAACTGATACAGAATACATAAATAGATAAAAGAGTTAAGAATTAAAATCACATCATATTTTTGCATAACTAAAAAGTCATATTCAATACATGGAAAATAATCATAATAAATATATTCTTATATAAAATTTATAGATGATATCCTGCTTGTAGTTGTAACAAATTAAAAAGATGAAAAATGCATGATTCCAATAGTCATATTTAACTCATTGTACTATGGAATATGAATCGTGTTTGTTTTATCTTAAAAAATAATTTTATTTTTTAATTTAAAATTAAGATTTAATCAATCTGTAGGTGCCTAAACTATTTTGGAATTTTAAAATAGAATCTAATGTATTATTAATAATGTGTTGATGTATTATAAGTTTGATTACTTGATATTTAAGTAGTTTAATTTAGTATGTGTCGACCTATGCAATGTATGCATCGACCTGATAGATACAGATGCTACACACTTTAAAAATGAATTACATGTGTCAACCTGAAAAATAGATGTGTGGACACATGCAGCAGAAATTAATGCATTGGAGTGCCATAAGACATAAGAATATTGTTTAATATACAGGAGTGCTTGCTTTTCCCAATTTAGACATCATACATAACATTTGATGACGAAGTTGTACTCACACTAGATACTATACCCTTCGATTACATGCTCAACCGAGTGA
Organism: Vicia faba; assembly: GCA_948472305.1. Taxonomy (NCBI): domain Eukaryota; kingdom Viridiplantae; phylum Streptophyta; class Magnoliopsida; order Fabales; family Fabaceae; genus Vicia; species Vicia faba. The sequence goes on from CATIWC010003002.1 coordinate 142,590, forward strand.
ATAACTAATATTTTTAAAAGAAAAACGTAAAATATGATACGTCAATGATATAAACTTCAATTTTTTTAGACGATGTGAATATTTTTTAATAAAATATAATATTTATTATAATTTTTTATAATACATGGACAAGAATTTTTTTCATTAGCGACGTTACTTAATAAAAACTTATAACCCACCTATTTAATTTTTTGTTTGGAAAATCCTTAAATAATGCCAATGACAAATGTGTTGTAAAAAAGTTTCATTTATTTTAAATATTTTTTTAAATGAATTATAAAAAAAAAACTTAATAAAGGACAAATGAAAAGAATTAAATCTCAGTTGTATTCTTGACAATTTAGTTATGCTCAACTCCAGAGATAGATAAAGTTGTATGAAAAATATATTTTATCAAATTCATTTATTACTCCAACAGTTATTTCTAATAGAAAAGAATCAACAAACAAATTTTAATAGTGAAGGTATGTTACGTTATATCTTGATTTGAATTCACAGTGGTTATTTATTTATAAAAATATGACATTTCCTATATGTATATCATTATCTCTATTATTTAAAAATCAATGCATGCTTTTACCTTTTGAATAATATTTTTCATCAATTGTTATCTCTTCATTATTTATTAAGATATATCTTTTAACATTCTAATCTAAAAGCACACGTGCATTTCTTTCTTTTTTTCTCAATAAGTTTTTCGTTGTTCTCGCATAGATGGTATCAATAAATGCATTTTTCTTTAAAATAAAATATTAATTTCAAATTTGTGGTTCTCCCATCCATTTACATATACAATAAAAAAAATTAAAATAAATATAAATATTATTTATATATTTTGGTATAACATCATAAATGGATTAAGAATATATACATATCTAAAACTTTTTTGATTGTGTCTCCTCAAACATTGATTGTGTCTCCTCAAACAAAAAGGTTTTTATGTATTTAGGTTTCAAAACAAACATGTTTGCTTACTATTAGAAATATGGTATTTCATACAGGAATATGATGATTCCTATCATATCATAATCATTGAAAACATTTATTTTTTTACATAATTTTTAAAACTTTATTAATGTCTATCTGTTTTTTATTTATTCATATAATATGTTAAATGTTAGTCTCCTCAAGTTCATCTACATCAAAAGTGTGAG